>JBBMKD010000074.1:4203534-4216379 GCA_037834095.1 Argya squamiceps | reverse complement strand
TATATTATATTATATTATATTATATTATATTATATTATATTATATTATATTATATTATATTATATTATATTATATTTAATATAATATATAATAAATGTTTATTATAATAAATTTATTTATTATTATTATTATCTCACCCACCTCCACTTCCCTAAAACTCCAATCCTGGCCCTTCCCAGCCCTGCCAACTGTTGTGTGTTTGAATTCCAGGCTGTGTGTGACAACCCTGCTGGGTATTTCCTGCACTTTAAAAAATCGTGGACTTGTCTTTCACTTTGACACTTCCTCCAGTGCAGCCCCATCACGGGAGTGCTCCAGTGACACCTGGAATACAGAGCAGGAATTTTAATTCTGCCAGCAGCCCTGTCACACCTTTCATCCTCTTTCCTTCCTCCCACCTCTGCTCTTCCTGCTGGATGCATTGGGGTGACCAGAGAAAGACAAAAACTGGCAATAAATGACAAAAAATGGCAATAAATGACAATAAACGACAATAAATGACAACAATCTCAGGGTTGATGCACCACTTTTCACCCCCCTGGGTTGCTGAGTGATTTCCAGGTTTAATCTGTGATTTGCTGCCTCGTTGCTGCCCCAGAACTTTGGTGGAGTTTTAGAACCATGAGGAATCACAGGGTGGGTTTTAGAAGGGAAAAAAATGGGAATAATCCCATTAGAAAATGGGAATAACCCCAGTCAGAAAATGGGAATAACCCCATTAAAAAATGGGAATAACCCCATTTTTTAAATATCCCCAAATGGCCCTGATAAAGAAAGTGTGTTGATTTATTTCAAATCCCAGGTGCTAAGGGCTGGTTATGATTATTTTGTCTGTTCTGCCTGTTTGTTCTGTCCACGCACACAGGCCTTCAAAATGAATAATTTAATCAAAACTCTTATGATTAACCAAAATTTTATCGTTTCAAGGTCAAGCTTTCACAGCAGACCCTGTGAAATAAAGCTGCCTGGTTCACTGCTGTTCTGATTTCTTAGAAAAAAAATTAATATATAAAAAATTTTTAAAATAATAAATAAATAAATAAATAAATAAATAAAAATTAATAAAAATATATAATAAAGTAATAAAGTCTCCCTTATGAAATCAGCTCCACAACTGACTCTGTTTGAGTGCCACAACTGACAGTCTTATGCTGTGAAGGGTGACCAATGTGGACAATTCCATATTGTCCAGGAGGGAAGTAAAAATTCCATTTTACTGGAAACCCCAGCTCTCACCTGGGGGAAAGCAGAGCTTTGGAAATGCTCTGTAAAATCCAGCCCCATGGAGCACTTTTTGACTTCAGAGCTCCTGAACAAACAGCAGATCAGAACCAGTCTCTGCTGGTGGGTGGTTCCTGCTGCGATTCACCCAAAAAACAGCTTCCGTTGATGAATAAAAGATGTGTTTTAGCATAAAACCACACACACTGATGCACTCCCGTGCCCAAAGAGCAAGAAATTCCAACTGAACACGTTATTTTCCTGAAGTTCCATGAGGAACAGCCTGGAAGATGCTGCAGAGCTTGTGGGAAATGGGTTTGTAGAGAATTCTCCAAGCCTGACAGAAGGCTCACATGGGATGGATCTGTACACAAACTTTGAGATAAGAAATGCTGATTTAGAAATGCCACGGGATGGGACAGACATTGCTGAGAGAAATGGAACTGGAAACAAGTTTCAAAGGATGGCCCTGAAAATAAGACCAGATACTTTGGAGAAATAGAACTGTGAAAGGTGAATATAGGGAATATATAAATATGAAAATAGAACTGTGAAAGGTGAATATATGGAACATAGAAATATGAAAATAGAACTGTGAAAGGTGAATATAGGGAACACATAAATATGAAAATAGAACTGTGAAAGGTGAATATAGGGAACATATAAATATGAAAATAGAACTATATATGGAAGATATAAATATGAAAAGAGAACTGTGAAAGGTGCATTGCAGTAGGACCTACCAGGGGTGGTTTTAGATACTTAGCTTTAAGGCCAATATAATTAAAAAGATATAATTTACATAAAATATGAATAAATGCTTTTTGTAGGTGTTTTTACAGCATTGTGTGGCAAAAGTTGATAGGCCAAGAAACCCTTATAATGTTTTGTAATTAGGAAATAGTTTGGGTTCTGATTGTGATGGTGTGAATTGTAACATCTGTACTGTCTCACCCTTCACATGAGACTGAAAATGGAATAAAAGTCTTTAAAACCCCTCTGAGTTCCCCCATCTCTGGGTCAGAAAAGGGATAATCTGACAAAATTGGTGCCCCTACATGAGGCAAATAACTCAGCTAATTTTTTTGACTCATCGAAAATCCCTGAAACAAGAGTATAATCCAACAAGATTATTATTTTTAAACCCAAATCCCATTCCCTTGGGGCAGGAGGGTTTTACCCTGCTGGAGGTGGCACCCTGGGCATGACACCAATGCCACCAGCACAGTGACAAAGTGCCACCCTGATTTTTCAGCCTTCTGATTGTTTTTCATTTCTACTGGAGTTTCTCACGCTTGTGACAAAAACAGAGTGATATTTTGTAAACAAAACATTCTTTCTAGGGAGAAGGACAAATTGATGGACTTCTGAGTTGACCACTGGGGTCAGAGGGGTGTTCCTCTCATCCCCTAATCCTTGACCAAATCCCAAAAACTACATAAACTGAGATCCCCCAAATAAAATGCCCTTTTTCTTTCCATCTCACAACCTGATGGGTGGTTCTTTCGTGTCCTCTTGTGACAACAAAGGAGCTCTTGATGCCCTTCAGGTTTCCTGGGTGATCTCCCCGTGCTGCCTCCAGAAATGTTGGAATATTTTCCAAGTAATTTCCACATCCCTGGTCAGCCAAAAAAAAAAAAACCCAGGAGAGTAATGAATGGCAGCACTGCCCTTTGGAGGACCAAAGTTATTATCCTAATGCACGGGGAGGAATGATGCATTAAGGCATTAAAGAATCAAAACAATCACATTAATGCCTGACAGCATAAGCAGGAAACAAAAGATGAGAGCTGTAATCCCAACCATATGGCATAAATAACTAATCTCTCATTTAAGCATCGTTATTAAAACACCTCCTGGATGTTTGGGCCTTGCCAGGACACCTCAGCATTGTTATTTTACATATTTTGGGTTATTTTCTCTCCTCTCCTGCTCCTCTCCCTGTTTTTTCCCCTCTCTAAAAAGTGTTTTTTGTGGTTTTTTGGGGAGGAGGGAAAGATTTTCAACCTGTTTCTCCTTTCATAAAGTCCAAATCCTACGTCAACACAATTAAGCCTCCACAGCCATAACAAATGAGGGCTGTCAGTGGGGCTCACTTGAGACACAAACTGCAGCTAATATTACTCAATATGCAGATGTTTTCTGTCTCTTTCTGTTGGGGGGGGAGGAAAAAATAATAAAAATAAAGTATTATTCAAATGGATCAATGATGAATTGCTGTTGATCTGAAGAGGATGACACGAGGTTGCAGAAATGTCAAGTGGAGGAGATGTGTGTGAGCAGGGAGCTCCTCTCCGTGTGCTGGTGGGTTTGAATAATTCCTGAATTGTTGTGGTGCTGGGCCACACCAGCTCTCCCTTAACAAAACACCCCCCAAAAATGGGTTGTATTAAAATGTTTGGCACTCAAATGATGCTCAAACAGATCCAGCTGGGGATATGTCCAAGAGTGCCGCCCTGATTTTTCAGCCTTCTGATGTTTTTACATTTCTCTACTGGAGTTCTCATGATTGTAACGTAAAACAAGACTGATGTTTGGTAAATAATACATTCCTTCCAGGGGGAAGGACAAATTGATGGACTTCTAAGTTGACCACTGGGGTCAGAGAGGTGTTACTCTCATCCTCCAATCCCTGATCAAATTCCAAACCCTATTTAAACCCCAAACCAAAATAAATTCTCTCTTTTCTTTCTCATCTCACAACCTGACAGGTGAGTGTAGTTCTTTCGTGTCCTCCAGTAACACAAGAGAGAATTCCCAATAAAACCACTGGGATCATTTTCAGCTCTTACAGAAGTTTCTGGGAGTCAGAAACTCTTTAAGTGCCCCAAAATCAGATTACATCTGACTCTGCAGAGCAAAGTCACCCCCAGTGGCTGCAGCTCCAGTGACTTCAGCCCCATAAACTGAGGAAAAACTGTCTCCAATCTGCTTTCAAAGATAATAATTCCCAATATTATCAACACCAATGTGAAGCATCAAAAGTTCTTTAAATGCCTCAAGGAAAAAAAAAACTTAAAAATCAGCATGTTTTGCTCAGCCCCTGTAACTCTTCCTGGGAATTTGTTTGAAAGAAGGGAAAATTTGGTCAGATAGAAGGAAAAAATTCCTCCCTGGGAGGGTGGGGAGGAATTGGGATGGAATTCCCAGAGGAGCTGTGGCTGCTCCATCCCTGGGAGTGTCCAAGGCCAGGCTGGAGCAAATTGGGATTGTTGGGGTTGGAGCTGGATGATCTTTAAAGTCCTTTCAACCCAAACTATTCCATGATTCCCTGATTTTATTTTCTTTTCATGCCACTCTTTCTACAGCTTTTAATATTTTCATGTATTTATTTCACAGATTGGCACCAATGGCAGGAAAAAAAATTGTAGCTGAATTTGAAGCATTTCAAAGCTTGGGAAAGCTTCAAATCCTGAGCCAAGGACTGATCCTTAAAATAATATTTGAACAACAGGTGCAGGAAGGAACTACCCAAGTGTAGGTGTGGGAAAAGGTTTCAAAAAAACCCTCCTAAAGCAGAATTTATTTTGTATGAATTTATCTTATTTTATTCGAATGAATTTATTTTTCATTGAAGAAAAGGCTTTTTGGAGGAACTGGGACGAGGTAAGGAGAAGAAATAAAAAAATATTTTGTATTGCACCAGAATGAAGGGTTAGGGTTTAACACAAATACTTTACAGCCCTGTGAGTTTTCCAGGGAAAAAAAAAAAAGAGAATAAAAAAGTACAGGGAGAGTTTTTCCTCCTGGAGCAGCAGCAGCTGCACTTTGTGCTTCAGCAGACACAAATTCCTCCTGAGCTGCTAAATAAATGCTAATGATCAGGATCATTCTTCTCTTTGGGTTTTTTTTTCCCCCTCTCCTTTTAAAGATTTCTGTGGAGTAACTGAATGCTCAGATTTATCTCCATTAGAACACACTGTTTTCATTCAGGAATAGTTGACTGGAAAACATCCAGAGTTGGAAATGTTGATGATGGGTTGGGTTTTTTTCCTCTTTCTTTCTTTTTTTTTTTTCTTCTTCTCTTGTTTTATTCTGCTTTGTTTTCAGAGCAGTTTAACAGAGGGTGAAATGCTATAGAAAAATCAAAGTTGCAATAAAAATGAGCATGAGAATAACTTTCAGGTTTAACCAGACTTAGCCTGAAAGCAGGTATGTCATGTGTGGATATTTGAGTTATAGCTACATTACAGAAAACAATACTTTTATATTAAAAAAAAAAAACAAAAAACCAAAACCAAAACAAAACCAAAAAACCCCAAAACCAAACAAACCACAAAGAAAACCCCCAAAACCCCACCAAAAACAAAACAACCCCCCATCAAATAAAAATTTTAAAAAACAAACAAAAAACCCCACCAAAGCCCAAAAAAACCCGCCCAAAAACAAAAACACAAAAAACCCCAAACCACCAAACAAACAAACAACCAACCCCCCCCCCCCCCCCCTTTATTTCTACAAATTAAATTGTTTTGAACGAGATTACAGGAACTACCTTGGGCTGAACTGGGACTTGTGAGAAGGAAACCAGGAATTAGCAGAGCTGCTGCAGATTCTGTCATCTCTGAATTACATGTCAGCAGACACAAGTAAAAATCAGCAAATTTTCATTTATATTTTTTGCTTTCCACCTGCCCTTCAGTGTATTTACAACCACACCTTTGTTGCTACAATAAATAATGTGGTTTTGGATATCTTGGATTTCTTCTGTGGATTTGAATGCAGATATTGGCTAAATAGGAACACAAACATCCTTTGATGCTCTAAAAATGAGATACTGTAAATCTGATTGTGGCCTTCAGTTACAATGGGGTTACAACCACATCAATTATCAGTTTCAGAAGTGTAAATTAATTTACTGCAGGGCTAAAGGGGGATTGAGTCCTGCAGTGAAAGAATTTGATGGTTTTCCACTGGCTCGTGGACTTTTCCACCACTGAGCATCACCTCTGTCCTGGAAATCCAACCAACCCAACTCCCCCTCTGCTTTCTGCACTCATTGTTCACAGAATAAATAAAAAAGCAAGAAAAATAAAAGCAAAGCACAGAGGAATTCCAGTTCCAGGTTGCAGGAGAGAACGCAGAGAAGTTTTGGGGTGTTTTTATTTAATTTTTTATTCCCTCATTTTGCATCCTCTGCTTGGAAGGAGTTGGCAAAGTGTGTCAGCTTTCCTGCCTTAATTGGAGTCTGTGTCTACTGAGATCCAGAGCCAGCAATAAATAGATTCTCACCTCTCCTGCTTTCCAAAGCTATTCAAAGCCCACCTGGGCTACTGATGTTCCTGCTTACAATGGAGAATAGAGCAGGAGCTGAAGGATTTGACACTGCCTGAAACAGACACTTAATAAATAGTGTTCTCCTGGAATGATTCAAACCAGCTGGCCACGGAGAAGGAGTGTAAGGATTTAACTCGGGAGAATGAAATAAAGATAAAGTCAGAATAAATTCATCTCCTTGCTTTTCTCAATTCCTCTCCCTTCCCCCTCCAAGGCAGCAAACCTGGTTTTCATAACTGCAAAGAGAAAAAGAGGGAGGGAGATGGGGAAATCCAAGAATTCCTCCTAAAAAAGATCAGCCAAATGTAAACTGTTCCAAAAAACATGAAAACCATTTGAAAATCTTCTGTGTCTCCCAGAGAGCAGTAACTCCCAACATTTGGCTGCTCAGCTCCAGAAATCGAGAGGCGGGGGAAGGAAAGAAAAAAAAGAAAAAGAGGGGAAAAGGAAAATTTAAAACACAGGAACAAGATTTCCAGTCAGGAGTAATGATTTTCAGGGAC
This sequence comes from Argya squamiceps, assembly GCA_037834095.1. NCBI lineage: Eukaryota > Metazoa > Chordata > Aves > Passeriformes > Leiothrichidae > Argya > Argya squamiceps. The sequence goes on along the minus strand of JBBMKD010000074.1, from coordinate 4,209,378 downwards.
CCAGAGTGAAATCCAGTGAGAAACACCTGCCTTGCTGATAAGTGATTCCCTTCCAGATAAGTCAAACTGGACAGCCCTGGAACAGAATCACCTACAGACAGATTTTTCACTTTGGAAATCAAACTTAGCTCCCAGATCTGCCATTAATATAACATCAGTCTTGGGGTTGTTTTCATCCCTAATGGAGTCACGAAGTGTTTCAGAGGGAACCTCAGCGCTGGGCTGAAGTTCAGCCCTGGGGTGAAGCCACAGCAAAACTGCACAAACACAGAGCAGGGGAAGGCAGGGAAAATCCCAAATCCTTCCCCCAGCAGGACAGGGCCAGTGTCCACAGCCAGGAAAAGGTTCAGAAGTTCTCCAGTGGTTCATGCTGTCCTGAATTACAGTGAATTCAGGAAAGGCCACCTGCTCCAGGGGTTTCTTTTTCACACAAAATCCTCAAGTTTTGGTCATTTAGGTCAATTTATGACCTATTCTGCACCCTTTTGTCAGCTTAAAGCCAACAGGCACAGAATTAAGTCACAAAGCAGCTCAAAATCAGGTCTTAAACATCTCTGTTCTGGTTTAATTGGAATAAAATGATGCACAGGGGAATCTCTGGCTGCTCCTGCATCCCTGGAGTGTCCCAGGCCAGGCTGGAAGGCTTTATCCCAGGAAAATTTCCAGCTTTATCCCAGGAAATCCCTGAAGTGTCCCAGGCCAGCCTGGATGGGACTCGGAGCACCCTGGGATGGTGGGAGGCATTGGGGTTGGATCTGGATGAATTTTAAGATCCTTTCTAGCCCAAACCATTCCATGATCCCATGAACTCTTCCAGAGCTGGATGGACACACTCCAGGATGCAAACCCAGCTGGGACACCCCACTCCAGTGTCCTGCAGGAGCTGGGTCCTGTCAGGACACACAGACACCCCAAACAAACATCAAACACCCCAACTGCTCCTTGCCTGACATCCCCCATCCCTCTCCTGAGTCCTCCCACCTGGGATGTGCCCCTGGCACCAGCTACCCTGCCCCTGGAAGGCTGGATCCCAGGAAATTTCCAGCTTTATCCCAGGAAATTTCCAGCTTTATCCCAAGGATAATTTCCAGCTTTATCCCAGGAAATTCCTGCTGGCAGTGCAAGAATGAGCATTTTCTTTCTCCATTCAGGTTTACAGCAAACTATGAGAGTACAAGGAGAAATAACCTCAAATTGAGCAAGGAGAGGCTCAGGTTGGACATCAGGAGGAATTTCTTCATGGAAAAAAAAAATTATTCATGTTAAACATTGGAAGGAGCTGCCCAGGGAGGTTTGGAGTCCCATCTCTGGAGGGGTCCAAGGAACTCCTGGACATGGGAAATCCCAAAGTGATCTCATGTTGGGATTTGGTCAAAGACTGAATGGATGAAGCTGGAAGTGTTTCCCAACCTTAATTAATCAATAAAATATTCCCCTTTAGAACCAGCAGCTAAAAAGGTGCATCAGAGGTGAAATGACACCCCAAAATCCACTGCACAGCTAAAGGCCTTCACTGCAGCCTGAAGGATTTTCTCTACCTCAGCTTTCTGTCCAAGACTAAGAGGCACTTGAGTTGTTTTTCAGACAGAGCAGAGTAAAAAAGAAGACAAATAATATTCTTAGAAGTTTCAGTGCTCCAGAAGCTCATTTGTCATGTGACACATGATAAGTGACTTGAAGAAACGCAGGCACTGGCTTGAAAAAAGAGGAGAAAATCATTAATTTTTTTTGAGTTTGTGCTCAGAGGTCACAAGCCTGAGGCTGAAAGTTACTGGAAGAACATTAATGCACAAACAGGGAGGGAAGAACCTGATCTTTCTTACAGGGACAAATCCAGAAGGATTCTTATGATAATTTAACAGACATATTATGTAATATGTTTAACATGGATCTCTTCAGGAAAGTCATTTCAAAACATTCAGAAGTTGCAACCACACCTTGAAAACATCTCATTCACAGGATGTGAATTTTTGGAGGTTTTGCATTGTTTTTTTTTTCCCAAGACACCAGATTCCCTTCCAACCCAAACCAGCCCATGATTATACAATAATTAGCACTGAGGTTCTAATTGCCTCCAGCAGGTTTTGGACCAGGCTGAGTGGGTTGAGAACCAACAGCTCCCCAGAGCCAAAACCCTGGAATGGGTCCTGTAAGGTGGATTCCCCATCGTGGACTGCAAATCCTGCCTGTGGGAGAAGCATTTTCAACCTTCCTGCACTTCCCACGTGTTCTCCCTCTTCACCTGAGAACCACCCCTGAGTTTTCCATGTTCAGAGAACCCCTCCAAGCTGCCATCCCTGCTCCAGAAGGATAATTCCTGTCACGCAGACAGCACAGATTTGTTGAAGTGAGAGAAGATTCTCAGTCTAATTTTAGGGATCTGAACAGAAGGCGACGCTCCAGCTGGGAGAAGATTTCCACCGAAAACAGTTTTTTTGATACAAACCAGGGGGTGAGGGGAGGAGAGGGGGGAGTTTCACAGCATGATTTCCCTGCTTTCCCTAAACCTGCTCGGTGGAATCCACCTGGGACATTCCTTGGTAACAGCCATTAGCACTGAGGGAGCTGTGATCAGAATCACAATCTCCAGGTTGGAAGAGACCTCCAGGATCATCAAGTCCAACCCAGCCCCAACACCTCAACTAAACCCTGGCACTGAGTCCCACATCCAGTCATTTTTTAAACACATCCAGGGATGTGAATCCACTACCTCCCTGAGCAGATCATTCCAGTACTTTATCACCCTTTCTGTAAAAAACTTTTTCGTGATATCCAACCTGTATTTCCCTTGGTGCAGCTCGAGGCTGTGTCCTCTTGTTCTGTCAGTGCTGCCTGGAGAAAGAGACCAACCCTACCTGAGCACTGCCACCTTTCAGGGAGTTGTAGAGAGTGATGAGGTCACCCCTGAGTCTCCTTTTCTCCAGGATAAACACCCCCAGCTCCCTCAGCTGTTCCTCACAGGGTTTGTGTTCCCAGCCCCTCACCAGCCTCGTGGCCTCCTCTGGACGTGCTCAAGTGTCTCAATGTCCTTCCTAAACTGAGTCACCCAGAGCTGGACACAGCACTCCATGTCCTTCCTAAACTGAGGATTAGAACTGGACACAGCACTCAATGTCCTTCCTAAACTGAGACACCCAGAGCTGGACACAGCCCTGGATGATGAGATGCTATGGGGTTTAAATTCCCTCTGGAGTTCCAGATGGCTTGGCCAGGGTGTCCTCTGCCTGTTCCTCTCCAAATCCCAGAATTCTGACAGCATTTCCCTGGCTGTTCGCAGGAATATTTGAACCTGTTGGGTGCAGGTGGAAAGCAGCTAGCATTTCCTTCTTCATCTGGGTTTGGTATTCAGATATTAATGAGATGTTGTCAAAGCCACGATTATGTCACAGACTCTCAGGGAAAGGAGGGGCTTTGCTGAATAGATCAGTGACAGGACACATCTCAATTTGTGTCGCTGGAGACTTGTGTTCTCCCTGTGGGGTTTTGGAAGGGTTTGTAGAGGGTTTGATTGTTATCTCCTCAGCAGCCAAGGTGGATTTGATGGCATTCCCCCTAGTCTGCAGAGCTAGAAATAAAAAGGAAATCAAGTATGAAGCTTGCAGAAACACGGGGTTAAATTAATCCATTAAAAACCACTCTTGGCTTCAGTGGGATTTGTCCCCAGCATTAATTTGTGGGGCTTTTCCCACTGGTATTTAGCAGGAACTCTGAAAAACTGCTGTGAAAAACCATGAAGTGGGTGTCACACAATCTCCCTGCATCTCTCCTGGGAGTGGCATCTTCCTACTTCAAAAGAAACCAGCCATAAATATGAGAATTTTTTTCCATTTTTTAAATATGAGATTTTTTTTTCCATTGCCAAAATCCAAAAATCCAACAAAATCCTTTTCAGACAGCTGGGCAGGCTCTGAGGAGGGGCAAAAATCCCCCCCTGCTCCCTTCCCCTCTGTTTGATAGGGAAGGTCAGCAGAACACTACAGAGAACAAGATTGTCTTTTTCTTTGTTCTGTGAGCATCCCCCATCTGAAAAGGGGAGGCAATTTAACAGAATTATGGTTTGACTCTGCCTCAGCTGTGCCTTGGGAGGATCGTGACTGTTCCCAAACCAGGATCTTCAAAACCACACCAAAAATCCTCTGCTTCCATCCAGCTTCGAGCACAGAACTGAAACTCCCAAGAGTTTCAGGGCTTGATACTTGCAGGAACCTCTCTGCCTGCCACGCTGGAGGGCACATGTGTGTCTTTGTACCACACTTTGGAGATTTTCAGGCTTCTAAAGTGCTCATCACAGAGCCTTTGTGAAAGTAAGAGAGGCAGAGAGTGGAGCCTCCTCCTACTTCCTCGATTTTATCAGTTACAGCAAAGGATTCCAGGCAAAAACTGGGGAAAAGTTTAATGGGGCTCCATCAAACCTCGGGATCTTTGCTGTTCTCTTAATAGCATTGCTTTTTCAGAGCAAATAATCAATACCAATAAAGGATATTTTCTCTCCTGAACAACAGCAACCCTTGGCTAAATTCCAGTCCAGGTTGCCACACAGACAAACACTGCAATAAAGGGTTTGGAATGGTCTCAGCCATGCACGTTGCATTTAAAGCATGGAAAAATGGGTTTGGTCCATGGTGAACTCAAACACCCAGCTCAGTACCAGCCACCCTCTCTAGCTGGCCCTCATTTCCACCCAGCAGTTTTTAACCTTTTCCAAATGCAGGGTTCCTGAGCACTCTTCAGGTGCTGAGCTGATTAATTCACTCCAAGAGCCCACAGGGATCTCATGTTTCCTCCCGGATTTCGACACCTTATATTTTAATTAAGCTCACTCTGTAGGAAAAAGGATGTTAACAACCAGGTTTCCCTCACAACAGCATGCTTGGAAGGCAATCTGTTGCCTGTACCCCTTCCAAACCCACGATTTTGTTGGCTGTGGCATCTCTGGAGAGAGCAGGCGGGCTCTGTGAAACCAAAGCTGCTGTCAGTGAAACAGAGCTTGCTGAATTTCCACCTGAAATTACTGCAGCTTCAGTGGGGTGGGAATATCTGTCTGGATATTCTGGATATTCTCTGCTGGAGAACGGAACCATAAAAACAATATTGCTTGTTTGGAAGGGGGGCAAAAATTACTGAAGATTTTGGGATTAAAAGAGCTTTTCGCTTTAGAGGAAAAGTGCCTTTGAGAGGGCAGGGCTCTTGTTTAATTTGTCAGCACCATCCTAGAGTTCAGAATAACACAATTTAAGGTTGTCACCCCTCGCCCAGCACTGGAATCTGGTTGCAGAGAACAATATTTGATGCCTGGGAAGGGATTGAATTCTTTTAACACCTCTCACACTCAAAGCACAGACACTTGACCAAAAACCCCACGGGGCAAAACTCACTGTGCAACAACTGAGAGGTGGTTTTGTAATCTCATTTTTGTGCTGGGCTGTTCAGTTTGGTTTGATCTCTTCTCAGTGGGGATTAAATCAGTTTAAATCTCTGATATTTGCCCTTATGCTGATGTGGGCTGGGAGGGTTTCATTGTTCCCCTGTTCCCTCAGACACCTGAGTGCTGCTGTGGGGGGCTGGCTATGCTCAGGAGTGACCTGTGCAGGTGTGTGACACCTGAGTTCTGCTCTGATGGGCTGGCTGTGGTCAGAATGATCTTGTGCAGGTGTGTGACACCTGAATGCTGCTTTAGGGGCTGGCTGTGGTCAGTGGAGCTCCTGTGCAGGTGTGTGACGCCCGAGTGCAGGTGTGTGACACCCGAGTGCTGCTGTGAGGGCTGGCTGTGGTCAGTTCAGGTGTGTGACACCTGAGTGCAGGTGTGTGACACCCGAGTGCTGCTCTGATGGGCTGGCTGTGGTC
>JBBMKD010000074.1:4172131-4187544 GCA_037834095.1 Argya squamiceps | reverse complement strand
GCCATAAATTGAGAAAAGAAAAAAAGAAGTGAGAGGAAGTTGAGGAAAGGGAAGCAAAAGCACAGCTCATGCTTTGGTTCCTCCGTGTTTGGATGCTGGTGCTGTTCAAGCAGCAAAACAAAACCCCAAAAGTGCCCAGGAAACAAATCAGGGGCTGCTGAAAAGGAGGGAGAGGGAGTTGTGAGGGACACAGAGAGACAGAACAAGGGGCAGTGGATTTAAACTGCCAGAGGGCAGCTTTGGATGGGATATTGGGGAGAAATTCCTCCCTGGGAGGGTGGGGAGGGGCTGGGCTGGAATTCCCAGAGGAGCTGTGGCTGCTCCATCCCTGGAGGTGCCCAAGGCCAGGCTGGGATAACCTGGGACAGTGAGAGGTGTCCCTGCCCATGGCAGGGGTGGAATGAGATGAGTTTTAAGGTTCCCTCTGAGCCAAACCATTCCATGACTCCACTCTGCACTCTCTTCCCAGCCTAGCTCTGTCCCCCCTGAGGTTCCTCATGTCCCAGCTCTGTCCTGCCAGCACCGTGCTGATGCCTCAAGTTTTAATTCCATGTATTTCAGGTTCTGTGCTGCCCAGGGGTGCAGCTCTGAGCTCACAGTCAGTGTCACTCAGCTCTGCACAGAGCAGGGACACAAAACAAATCCTTTTCCTCCTGCACACCAAGGACAACTTTCTGCCCAAAAGCACAAACAAGGGTGGCTGGAGGGAGGAACAAGGATGGGACTTCATAATCTGAAGCTGCCAGGAGTGGAGATGGATTTTTTGCTTGTTCCAAACAGAAATTCTGGAACTCTTTCAGTGAAACACCCAGCAGGTAGAGAAACCACTCAGGTAATACCAAGAGCCAGGTTTGAAACAGAAGGAACCCCCAACCAAGCTGGTTTGGAATGAAGTGTGAGCAGGTCAGTGACTGCTCAATATCAAAAATCAAACCACTGCTCCCCAAAGGGACTCCCCACCTCCCGAAGGATGCCACAGGAAAGGACAATGCCAAGGAAACTGGGGTCTTTTCTAGGATGAAACGTCAAATTCTGCAGCCAGAACCATGTGGGTGAATCCTTACATCTATTTAAAGCCAATCATTTATAACAAACAGCAAGCCAGACAAAAGAAACCATTTCTGCAGAATCACCCAGGTTTTTATTTTTTATAAAGCTGCTCTGAAAAGAGCAACTCCAAAAGGAGATCCAAGCTCAAACACATGCTGCCAATATGGGGATAAATTAAAAAAAAATCTCAGAGAGGTTTCACCAATTCCTGAACTTCTCTCCCAGATTCCAGCCAAAGAATTGGTGGGAATAAAGATTTCCTTCTCCTAATATTTAGACAACTGTTTATTCCTTTAAAAAAAACCCCAATATTCATTAACTAAGTCATTTCTAAGCAGCCTCTTGTCATGCTCAAGGCTGAAGTAGTTACTGAAGAAAGATCAAGGGTTAAGCTGCAAGACTTTAAAAGAAATAATAATAATAATAATATTAAAAAAAAATTTAAAAAAACTCACAAAAAAACAACCCCCCAAAAAAACCTTCATCCAATTTTTTTTTTCCCAAATTAAATCAAGAACATTCCTAATTAGTTTTTCCACCAGAGACATCTAGTGGGAAATGAAAGAACTGAAAGAGCCACGAGCTGCCTTCGCCCTTTCATTAATATTTGCTCCCAAATGCAGGTCAAATAAATCTAACTCACAGTTTGAGATGAGCAGCATTAAAACTGATGTATTACTTTCTGCTCGGGTTGATGCCACCCATTTTGGATAATTACTCCCAGTGCTTTTTCCCTCTTGGATTGAGAGCTTCTTCATAAGAATGAAACTAAAAGTTGGGGTCCTTAAGAGCTTTTCCTGCTTTTAATAACTTTTTATTTCCTCTCCACTCCTCAAAGATCATTTCCAGCTTGGCAGTGTAAGGAGCTGGATGGTGATACCATTTCTGGGGGGGCTTTGGCTCCATCCAGCCATGCAGCAACAGCGAAACCCTGTCCTGTAAAGCTCAAATTCCTATTTTAAATCCATTCAAAGCCCGAGGTCACATGTGGTTCATGTCCTGGATGGGCAAACACCCCAATCCTGGGTGAGCAAACACCCCAATCCTGGATGGGCAAACACCCCAAATCTGGGTGACCAAACACCCCAAATCTGGATGGGCAAACGCCCTAAATCTGGATGGGCAAACACCTCAGTCCTGGGTGAGCAAACACCTCAAATCTGGGTGAGCAAACACCCCAAATCTGGATGGGCAAACACCCCAAATCTGGATGAGCAAACACCCCAGTCCTGGGTGAGCAAACACCCCAAATCTGGATGGGCAAACACCCCAAATCTGGTGAACAAACACCCCAATCCTGGATGGGCAAACACCCCATTCCTGGATGGCCAAACACCCCAGTCCTGGATGGGCAAACACCCCAAATCTGGTGAACAAACACCCCAATCCTGGTGAGCAAACACCCCAATCCTGGATGGGCAAACACCCCAAATCTGGGTGAGCAAACACCCCAGTCCTGGATGGCCAAACACCCCAAATCTGGTGAGCAAACACCCCAATCCTGGATGGGCAAACACCCCAAATCTGGGTGAGCAAACACCCCAGTCCTGGATGGCCAAACACCCCAAATCTGGATGGGCAAACACCCCAAATCTGGGTAAGCAAACACCACGGCCACTCCATTATTTTCCTTCCTGAATTTTAGTGTATCTGGGCTTGTAGCCACCTCTAGTTGTGAAAGTGGGGGGTTAAAATGTGAATTTTTGATTTTTTTTTGGGTTCCTTAGAGTCATTTAATCACTACCATTGATCTCTCTGCCTGTGTATAACACTTCTAAATATTCTTTTCTCCCTGCCTGGTAAATCCACCCAAAAAGGACAGGCCAGCATGTGCCAATGTCTTTTTTCTCAATATTTAACCTTTCAGAGAGTTTTCTCTGCAGAGATTTGCCAGCTGAGCGTGGTTTCACACATCCCCGAGGGAGGGCAGGCACTGGGCACTCCTGGAAATTTAAATTTTATCCTCGTTTATTCCTTCACTTCCCTTCAGCACATCCAGGAATTGTGATGGGAAAAAACCTGTCCTGGAGAACGAGGAGCTCCAGGATATCTGAAACACTTATAAAGGCAAAATAAAGAACTGCATTTGCTTACTTCTCTGGAGAGATGAACAGAAGTCGTGCCAGATAAAGGGAAAACCTGCAGAGGAAGAAGAGGCTCCATGGAGGGGAGCACTGGAATGTGGATTTTAGGCAGGCAGGCAGGGTTGTTCCACCTGCTGAAGAGAGGAAATTAAATTAAATCCTCTTTGCTTTGTTTCATTCCCCTTTCACAGCAGAGCTCAGCTCTTGGATTCCCTGTCCTGGTCTGCCCAGAGCAAATCTTGCCCAATTTTCTGGGCTGGGTGGTGGAGAAAAGGCTGGAAATGAAAACCCACGTCAGGTGGTGATGGAGGAAGGGGGAAATCTGAGAAAGGCTGAGTTATTAAAGCCCAGCTGAAGGCCAGGTGGGGCTGGGGCAGGTGAGGGGAGGATGTGGCACCAGGGCTGGCCCTGTGCCACTGGCCACGGTGACAGCAGCCCTGGGGGACAGCAGGAAATTGCAATTTTGCTATTTATAAACTGTGAGAGGGAAAGAAGATGAAAACTCAGGGTTTGCCTCTGCCCAGCCCCATTTGGGGGGGTTTAAGTGTGTTATAACCCCAATAATCTGTGTTCCTCACCTGTAACAAGGGCAATTCCCTCCTCCCAACTCCATCTGGGGGTTTTAGTATCCTCTAACCCCAATAATTTGTGTTCCCTCCTCCCAGCCCCATCTTGGAGGAGTTTAAGTATCCTCTAACACCAATAATTTGTGTTCCCTCCTCCCAGCCCCATCTGGGGGGGTTTAAGTATGTTATAACCCCAAAAATTCATGTTCCTCACCTCTCACAATTCGTGTTCCCTCCTTCCAGCCCCATTTGGGGGGTTGAAGTATCCTCTAACCCCAATAATTTGTGTTTCTCACTTGTCACAAGGGCAATTCCCTCCTCCCAGCCCCATTTGGGGGGGTTAACTATCCCCTAACCCCAATAATTTGTGTTTCTCACCTCTCACAATTTGTGTTCCCTCCTCCCAGCCCAGAGCACATTTCAGTGGCACTGCACTGCCACACCAAGTTGGATAAAAGGACATTTTGGGGAGCAGACTTTGCCCCCAAAAATCTGCACTGACTTTGTCACAGAGCCCTGACAGAGCTGCACATCCTTTACAGGTTTATTCTGTAGAATTCTTCACACTTTGGACCTTCTTGTGGCTAAAATTAACAGATAACACCAAAGCAAACGGCCTCAGGTGAAGTCAGCCTAGCACAGTGAGGATTGATCTCAAATTAATCCAGTTTATACAGAGCATAATGCAAAAAAGGTCTCAGGAAAAGAAATCGACCTGATTTGGAAATAAAAAATTAACAGGTAAGAACAGAGCAAATGGCCTCAGGTGAATTCAGCCTGGCACAGCAAGGATTGATCACAAATTAATCCAATTTATGCAGAGCATAATGCAAAAAAGGTCTCAGGAAAAGAAATCGACCTGATTTGGAAATAAAAAGGAAATGTACCTGATTTGGAAATAAAAAGGAAAAAAAAAGAGCTGCTTCAACTGTGGCTGTGAGGTTTCTCCTCCAGCTAAAGGCTGATAACAGAAATCCCTTCATGCTACAAACAAACATTAAACTTAGGCCGGTTTTATAGCAAAATGTATAAAGAGAGATTTTCTGCCTTGTAAAGCACGAGTTCAAGTTACAAGCACGACTCTTTTATTGTGTATTTATTCCTTTATTTCTGCTCATTGCCATGTCCCAGCTGAGGCACCTGTGAGAGTTTCCAGGAAAGCACAAACTCACCCCAGTGGGTTGTTCCAGCAGATTATGGTTTGTAATATTTCCCCCAGCAGAGCTCTGTTAATGGGAGATGCTGGTGCTGCACTCACCAGCTGGGAAAAAAAATTTCAGTTTTTACCAGATAGTGTGAGGTTCAGCTTTTCAGGGCAGGGAAATTCCCACTGGGGTGGGAAAAGCTACAGCTGATGAGCACATCCATAAAAATAATAAAAGAGGCGCTCATGATTGTGCCGAGATAATGACAGGAAATAAAAAGATTTTGTGCACTGAACACTCTGGAATATTTAATCAAAACTGCTGCTCCAAAGGGGCCTCCAGAGTGAGAAATAACTGTGGCATTTTGGAGCTGCAGGGATGGGATCCCTGTTGGAGGATCGTGGAATGTCTTGAGCTGGGAGGGACTCACTGGGGTCACGGATCCAGCTCCTGGCCCTGCACAGACACCCCAAAATCCCACCCTGGGCACCCCTGGAGTGGTGTCCAAACTCTCCTGGAGCTCTGGATTTGGGAATGTGCCCATTCCCTGGGGAGCCTGGGCAGATCCTGAACACTCTGAGGGAAAAACCTTTCCCAAAATCCAACCTGAACCTCTCCTGGCACAGCTCCAGCTGTTCCCTGAGCCCTGTCCTGTCTGGAATCAGCTCCAGGACCTGGGAAAGGCTCAGATCCTTCCCAGCAGGGACCTTTTCCTTGTCCAGGGCTCAGCCCCACAGAGCAGCTGGGACAGGGACACTGCAGGGCCAGGGAATGCTGAGAGAATTTCTGTCCCCAACCCTTGGAAACTGCCCCTTCAGCTGGGACAGGGACACTGCAGGGCCAGGGAATGCTGACAGAATTTCTGTCCCCAACCCTGGAAACTGCCCCTCAGATGGGACATGGGGACTGCAGGGTCAGGGAATGCTGAGATTTCTGAGCATTTCTGTCCCCAACCCTGGAAACTGCCCCTCAGCCGGGACAGGGACACTGCAGGGTCAGGGAATGCTGAGAGAATTTCTGTCCCCAGCCCCTGGAAACTGCCCCTCACCAAACACGCAGATGGGTTCTGCCAAGCAAGTGCAGAATTTGTAAAGGATTTGTAAAGTGAACTCAGTGTTCATAAGTGGAGGGAAATGGGAGAAAGGGCTGCAGGAAAGGAGGTACAAAAAGGTGTCTCATGGCACACAAAGGGTGAGGAAAGCTCCTCTTCAGCTGTAGGGCTGAAAATCCAGCCCTGAGAGCGCCCACAACTCCCTCAGCAGCTGAGCCCCTCACCCGCCCTCTGTCCTCTCACCCTGAATAAATTCCCCTAAGAGAAGTCCAGAGGTACCTGAAGCCTCTCCCTGTAAGGTGTAAATTCCTCTAGACTGGATATTGTGGAGAAATTCTCCCCTGTGAAGGCAGGGAGGGGCTGGGATGGAATTCCCAGAGGAGCTGTGGCTGCTCCTGGATCCCTGGCAGTGCCCAAGGCCAGGTTGGAGCAGCCTGGGACAGTGGGAATTGTGCCTGGGGGTGGAACTAAATGGGGTTTAGGATCCCTTCCAACCTAACAGCTCACTAGGACAAACGGGCAGCACCCAGTTCCAAATTTCCCAACCATTTAGCAGGAAAAGAAAACCTAAAAAATTTCAATGCCAGGACTGCCCAGCAGAATGTGCTGGGGCTGAGCTTGACCCTCCTCCAGAGGGGTTAGATCAGAGTCCAGCAAGGAATGATCCCCTCCCTTCCCTTCCACATCAGTGCCTGGCTAATAAAGTCTCCCAGGGTTGGGTTTCCCCTGAGAGAAGTCCAGAGGTACCTGCAGCCTCTCCCTGTTAGAGAGGTGTCAGTTCCTCTAGACCGGATAATGTGGTAAAATTCCTCCCTGGGAGGGTGGGGAGGGGCTGGGATGGAATTCCCAGAGGAGCTGTGGCTGCCCCTGGACCCCTGGAAGTGCCCAAGGCCAGGATGGAGGACCCTGGGACAGTGGGAGGTGCCCCTCAGGGTGGGATTAGATGGGCTTTAGGATCCCTTCCAACCCAACAGTTCAGCAGGACAAACTGGCAGCACCCAGTTCCAAATTTCACAGCCATTTAGCAAGAAAAAAATTTCCAAAACCCAAAAAATTTCAATGCCAGGACTCCAAACCTGCCCAGCAGAATGTGCTGGGGCTGAGCTGGACTCTCCTCCAGAGGGGTTAGATCAGAGTCCAGCAAGGAATGATCCCCTCCCTTCCCTTCCACATCAATGCCTGGCTAATAAAGTCTCCCAGGGTTGGGTTTCAGCCCCGTGTTTGCAGGGATCCACGGGTTATTTCCAAGCCCAGCCATTACCAGCACACTCAGTGACATTAATATGAGTAAATGCAGGAAGAAGGATGAAATAAAACATATCCTATTGAAGGAAATGAGAGCTTCTTAAGAAAGAAAAACACACAGAGGAAAGACGTGGGCATATCAGGATACAAATGGGCCGCTGGGGAGCTGCAGATTCCACAGGCATGATGTTATTCTGGAGTGTTTGATACCAGAGCAAGCACCTGCAGATATGAATTACATCCTTGTTCAGGCCACGAACATCGCGGGCCTGACATCTCAGGAAGTGCTTATGTTATATTTCAAATCCCCCTGCCAACTGCACAAATATCAAATAAATCAATCAGGGAGCCTAAAAAAAAAAAAAAAAAAGCATTATCTTAAGGACTTGCAAAAGCTGAACAAACCACCTCTCTTCTAAAAGTAGCCCCAGATTTTAAATCCTCGAGGTTTTTTATTTTATTTTTTTTTGCTGTGGTTGCACCTGAACAGCAGGGATGGGAGTGCTGTGACTTCACCTCTGCCCCCAGAGACAGGAATGGTTCAAAGAGTGGCAGAAAAAGAGGTTTTGCACAAATTAAATATAATTTCTACTGCCTTCAAGAGGGGACACCTGATTTTACACACAGAGAAAAGGGAGGCACTGATGGGTTGTGCAAAGTCACAGGGCTCTGGAGTGAGCAGAACAAAGGGAGGACCAGAAGTCCTTGTGATGCCCATCAAACTTTTTATCAGTGCATTTTGAGAGAGAAAAAAATCCAAATTTTGTGTTTGTTTCAGTGTATTCTGACCAAGACAGAAAATGCAATCCAGGGATCAAGTGTTTTCATGATAGAAAAGACTTTTTGTCACATGGATCAGGTAAAAAGGTGATTAAAACCAGACCACAGAAATAGCCCATCTCACAGAAATTTACCTGAAAATGTTTATTCTGCACTGAAAAATTCAGATCTTCACGCTGTAATTTTTTATAAAGTTTAAAAGTAACAAATATCAAACTATAAACTCCAGGTCTGAGCTTTTAATACTGCTGAAAGCCTGAATAAACTAAAAATTTACAGAAGTTGGGATTTTCAGAACGCTTTTTAATGTAAGAGTTCCCCCATAAGCTCTTATTAGATTAATTTGTTATTTTTCCTTGCTTGCCATGGGAGTCTTAATTACAATTGCTCCAAATCCAGCTCCCATCCATCTTAATCAACAGGGACTATTTGGCCCTGCTGTTAAATCATCTGGTGTAATCACTTTGTAAAAAGTTTGTTCTGCACTGAAGAAATGGCCGAGGAAAGGCAGCAAAAGGAAATCTGTCTTTGCAAATTCATCTTTTTCCCATTCAGGTCCCAGCAGCAGGAAGATGGAGCAGCCCTTTGGCTTCACATCCACAGGCTTGGAAAAAGTGGGTTTTGAGCCACAAATGCTGGGAAATACTGAAACAAAAGCTTTGCTGCAGTCAGAAGGAGTTTGTGGATTAAAATCAGAGTGGTTGGAGAATCCAAACTTCAGGGAATCCTGGAATGGTTTGGGTGGGAAGGGGGATTAAATCCCATCCAGTGCCATGGGCAGGGACACCTCCCACTGGCCCAGGCTGCTCCAAGCCCTGAACACTTCCATGAAATTGAATTTTCTACTCCCCACTTTGTCATGGAATGACCTCATGGGCTGGATGCAGCAGTAACAAGCACAGGGTAATAATTAGTGTGTGTTTCAGTTAATTACAGAACTCAAACATGGTTTGGCCAAAGCCTTCCCCAAGCCTGTGCCAATTCCAGTCACCAATTCCAGTGCCAGGCCCTCAGCAGATGCTTCATGGGCTCTCTTGTTAGCAGCAGTTAAAAATTTGTCTGGGATTTTTTCCTTCAAAAAACTCCAGAAAACCCTTTTTTAGAAAGATTAGATATCAAAATTTTTAAAGAAAGATTAGATATCAAATAAAAATGAAGGAAACATCTGCAAGGCTTGACTTCACTTCAACCATTTATGACCTTGAAGTGTCAGAACCTCTGAGGGAGAAAACCAAATTTAATTAAAGTTTTGCCCAGTTTTGTTTATTCCAAGTTGTGATTGAAGGTGCAAAACAAAAGGTTTGAATGTGAAAATTCTCTCTGTGCCCATCAAACCAATCTGGGTCACATAGCTCAGGCTCCTCTAATTCATCCCCACAGCCCAATTTAAGCCACTCCTGAACCACTCAGTGAACAACCCTGGGGGGTTTTTTTGCCCAAGAGGGTTTTTCTTCCCAGTTTTATTCCACTGGTTTGTATTTTCATTGGATATCCTCTAAGGAAATCGTGTGAGCTGAAGATGAACAATTCAAAACCTTCCAAATCCAACTTGCTCTCAGGCCTTCAAACCCAAGTGTGAATTGCAGTTTATCAAAGAATAATTCTGCAGAGCAGAAAAAAAAAAGTCATAAAAATAAAAACCCTGTTGATCTGCACCACTCCATTTAAGGGGGATATTTTTCCTCATTCTGAGAGTTTCATTTGATGTAGGAAATTATCAAATGAAACCTTATCAGGAGCTTCCAGGGTTGATGGGGAAACAGGAGGAAACACAATCCTGCTCCGGATCAACATGCTTCACGTTGTCCCATTAATCCACCCAAATCCCTCCATCCTCTGCCCTTCTCAAGAGGTTCCTCTCCTTTAAAGCCTCCTAAATCCAGAGTTTCTAAGGAAATTTCCCTAATTAAGATCTCATTAGCAACTTGCACACAGCACCTTCAGTGTCAGAGGGACGGGACAATCACCCCAGCTCTGATCAGGAGAGGGGGAAATGTAACAACAAAAAACAAAGAAGGGTCAAATTTCCTCCAAAAAATAAAAAATAAAAAGTCCAGCCCCTCCATCCTCTGCCCTTCTCAAGAGGTTCCTCTCCTTTAAAGCCTCCTAAATCCAGAGTTTCCAAGGAAGTTTCCCTAATTAAGATTTCATTAGCAGCTCACACACAGCACCTCCAGTATCAGAGGGATGGGACAATCACCCCAGCTCTGCTCAGGAAAGAGGGAGAAATGTAACAACAAAAAACAAAGAAGGGTCAAATTTCCTCCAAAAAATAAAAAATAAAAAGTCCAGCCCCTCCATCCTCTGCCCTTCTCAAGAGGTTCCTCTCCTTTAAAGCCTCCTAAATCCAGAGTTTCCAAGGAAGTTTCCCTAATTAAGATTTCATTAGCAGCTCACACACAGCACCTCCAGTATCAGAGGGATGGGACAATCACCCCAGCTCTGCTCAGGAAAGAGGGAGAAATGTAACAACAAAAAACAAAGAAGGGTCAAATTTCCTCCAAAAAATAAAAAAATAAAAAAGTCCAGCCCCCCTTTCCTCAGTGCTCAGCTGCAGCAAGGTGAAAGGCTAAATGTGGACAGAACGGGAATATGTGAGTGCTGGCTGAGCTTCCTGGGGGGAATACTTAACAGCAGAAATATGTTTCCCCTGGAGACCTTCCCCACCATTTGGTCCAATTTCTTCCTCCAAGAACTGAAACCAGCTCATGATGTAATGCTCCAGGGAAAACATTCCTCTCGAAAAAGAGTATCTTCCTAGGGAGAAGTTTGAAGAAAACATCTTAATATTGTTTAAACAGCTTTTGGCACAGGCACAGCCGGGTTGTGCTGAGCTCGAGGCTGGAAGGAAGGCAGGGGGAAAAGATGGGAATGGGAAAGTTTTAGGATTTAGTTTTAGGGTTTAGTTTTAGGTTTTAGTTTTAGGATTTAGTTTTAGGCTTCTCCTCAACTGCCAGCTCAAGTCCCCAGTCTTTAATGGAATGAGGAAAAAAAAGATATTTTCAGAAGCAGATATTTGCCTTGCTGATAAAACAGGGACAATTTAAGGCTCGGGCTGATCTGTGTGTCAGGAGGAAGTAAACCACGGGTTTAATTCTGCCTAAAGCCTGATCATTCTCTTAATTCCTGCACAAAGGGGCAGTTCCAAGGCACAGAACAGCACGGATCTGGCTGGGATTGAGGCTTTCTGTGACTCTCTGAGGGGGCACCATTCCAAGGACCAGGAAAAATTCCTGCCAGCCAGCTTTTCATTGCTCAACTTTCATATACACACCTTCCCTGTGCTCCCTGCTTGGTTCCCTTTCTGGACCATCTCTGTGAATAAATTTGTCACTTTTGTGACTGGAGGAGCTGGAAATTGGTGTTAAACAAGGGGACAAAGAAATTCCAGGAGACAGCAGCACACTCCAAACCCAGGACAACAGAGCTCTGTGAGGAGCAATCAGGGGGAGAGCTGGGAAAAACAAACGTAGAATGAACATTTAGGGATTCTATTCCATAGCTGGGATTAGGTCATGCTCAGCACTGATATAAGCTCCATGTACACATTACCTACTCCTTACATAAACCTCACAAAGCTTTCCTTGCAAAACACACCCTGGGTGCTTTCAGGGGTTGTTTTTTTTCTTGAGGAAAGAGTAAAATGACCTTTTTATTCCTCGTTAATATCTGTACCCACACAATTACTTTTTCCTCAATGGCACACACGAGGCCACTCAACAGCTCCAAATCCCAGCTCAGAAATGTGAATTCCCTCAGAACTTTAATAGATTTGCATTAGTGAATATTATTTACTGCCACAACCCAGAGTTTCTGACCTGCTCAACGTGGGACTGAAGGCATTTGTTTGTCCAAACATTTGGGTGCCACGGGCAGGTTATTTATGGCAGGGTGAAGTTCCTACCTCCAGTGTAACCCAGGTGATTTAAGGGATGGGGATATTGGATCCTGGTTTCCACCCTGATGTTCCACGTGCTGAGAGGACAAAGAGTGAGGAAAAAGAGCAACAATTCAATTCAGGAACAGCACGAGCCCAAACCCAGAGCACAGAGGGGATAAAACTCCCATTTTTCCCATTCCTTGTTTAGTTTTTAGTGCATTATTAGAGGAATGGGCACCAATTGTGCTGCAGCTTCTGCCCAGACTTTGAGGTGCTTGGCAACTTTTAATAATTTCATCATCAGAATTAAAAAAACCCAGGCTGGTTTAAGGGATGGGGATATTGGATCCCTGGTTTCCACCCCGATGTTCCATGTGCTGGCAGGACATAGAGCAAGGAAAGGGAACAACAACTCAGTCAGGAGCAGCACGAGCCCAAACCCAGAGCACAGAGGGGATAAAACTCCCATTTTCCCCATTCCTTGTTTAGTTTTTAGTGCATTATTAGAGAAATGGGCACCAGTTGTGCTGCAGCTCCTGCTCAGAGTTTGAGGCACTTGGTAAACTTTAATAATTTCATCATCAGGGTTTTAAAAACCCAGCCTGGTTTATCTACTTTAAAATATTAAGTTTTGCATTTCATCTGCTCAAAGAGGTTTTGCTTTAGGGAGAGGGATTGTGAGGAGTAAAAGCTCTGGAGGGTGGGGAGGTGGCTGATGATGATAATTTGAGAATTCAATCTCACTCCTTCATGGCTCAAACCCTCGAGAGACCTCTGGGCACAGTGACTGAATGAAAAGGTGCTGTTGTTGTTATTATTATCAATAAATAGGATTGTTCAGACCATAAAACACGCTGCAGAACGTGGAAAATCCCAGTCCAGACTAGAATATCCCAGCCAGGGCTTCACTGCACTGCTAAAACCCAGCAGAAAAGGCTCCATAAAGATTTTAAACCCAACTCAGAGCAGTTGAAGGCAGGTCCTTTGCAGGCTTCTGTCGAGAGCTTTTACTGCTCCTTTGCTGGGGCTTTGTGGCTGCAGATTTTTCAGGTTCTTGGTAGGCCCTAAACTCTTAAAGCCTTGAATCACAACGATTTATCACCCATCAGGGAGCTGCATAAAATGTATTTTCCTTCAGAGTGACTATTCTCATAAAAAACCCCTAATTTAAAAAGAAAAAAAAAAAAGACAATTAAGAATGTTTTTTAAAAAATCTACCCTACAGCCCAACTTTACAGGGATCCTTAAACCTCAAAAAGGCTGACCCCCCCAAAAAATTAATGCCACCTGCAAGCTGTAAATATACGTATTATTTAATTCTTTTTTTCTTCCCCCAAAGTATTTTCTTTGGCTGTTACCTCCAGCTGAACAAGGCCTAAAAATTGTCAAACTGAATTCTTGTTTAAGAGTGGAGCTCTCACTGCTGCCAGTTTGAGTGAAACCCAGGGCCAGGTTGAGGGAATAAGTTTTTATTTATCTTGGCTGCAGCACAGGGCTTGGAACATTTTCCATCCCATCCCAAGGCAGTCAAAAAAAAAAAAAAAAAAAGAAATAAAAAAAAAGGGGTTGAAATATTGCACAATAAAAGCCATTCATTATATCTGTCTCCTCTGCCTTTCCAAAAACAGAACTGCCTGACCAGCCCCAAATCCGGGCAGGGGGCAGGAAGATGGGAGTCAAAGGGGTCACTGGAATTAACCCAAGACTAACACCAGCTTTTTTCAGGCCTGGCTTAGGGAATCTGTTCCATGCCCTCCCTCCCTGAGCACACAGGTTTTCCTGCTCTCCCCACCACCCCTCTCCCAAGCCTGGCTGAAGTAGTTAATTGCTCTGTTCTGCACAATTTACAGGAGTTAATTACTAAACTAATCCATTAGGCTGCTTGTCTCCCAGTCACAGCCCAGCTCCTGGGAAATCCGACCTTGTTTCCAGTTGAAACATTTGGATTTTACCTCCTCACTTTAAAAACATTGAGAAAAAATACCCCACTGGGTTTTTTTAAATTTATTTCCAGTGCTCACCTACCTGTTGGCAGCTTGAAAATGTAATTTCTTCCCCTGCCTGGTCGTGTTCTTGTGCGTTGAATTCATCCTTGCCATTCTTCAGGAGAATTTCCCCTTTTCTCCATCTCCTTGTCCACATTTCTGACAATCCTTTGCTGTTTGATTCCCTGGTCATCACTAAAGTCTCTCCAGGTCTGGGAGTGAGAGGATTCAAAGGGAGGAAGAGTCAAGCACAAAGTTTCTAAACATTTCTGAGGAGCTGGCCCAGAGGAACCCACAGCAGTGACATTTCAGGTGTTTCAGCATCTTCTACTGCTCATTAGTCAGGAGAAAATAGAGAAAAATCAGCTGAAAGCCAGATTTATTTACAATTATTTTAAAGTGGAAGAAATAAAAAAGGCATCTACAGTTCTTGGGTTTTTTTATCAGGTCAGGATGAGAAAACTTTTCTTTCTTTAGCTTTTATTAACTCATATGGGAGAAATTTGGTCATCTCATCCTCACTTTTATGACTTATGAGCACCTTAATTCAGGCAAAACATTGGCACCAAATAATTCCTGGGAAACATTTAACACTGCCTCAAAAACCTCCTGGAGAATTCGAGGATGAGGATTGTTCTTTGCACCTTGAGCAAAGCGAAGCAGAGACTTTTCCAACTGAAAAACAGCTGCCAGAGATCCAAGCCCTGAAAATCCAGCAGCACTGCACTTGCCAAAAGTGATGTGTAATTACTCTTACTTATTAACAACATCATAATTACAGAACAGCAAAAGAATCAGCATTTCCAGGCCCCAGCACTTGTCCTCCCTGCCAGTCAGAGCAGTAATTACCTGGTGAAGTTGTTAAATGTAATTATTCACCAATCCACACCCAGGGCTGCCTCGGACCTGGCTTGAAATCATTTAAAGTCCACCCAAATTAAAGTGGGGGGAAGGACTTTTAAACACAAATTCATCTTGATAAAAGATAAGGGAGGGAGAAGAGCCTCGCTTTGGAAGAGGAATGGCAATGCCATGGGTTTATTTAGATGCCACTATTAAAATAAATATTATTTATTTATTGCACCCCACTTGTTCAAGCCCTCCCCAGATTAAGGAGAAAAAAAAATATTTTGAGGATAAATGTTGGAACCCTGGTCATATATTCTATATTTAATATTTAATTTATATTCAATATTTAGCTCCTTTTTGTCCTTCTCTGGATAGAAAAAGTTCCTGATAATGTTTTTGAGATAAAAATGGGATAAAACCACTGGACTCTCCTTCAGGCAGAGCTGGAAAACAGAACCACAAAGTGATAAAGTCCTGACCCCTCTCTGCTGTCACCTTAATTTCATTTCCTACCCCTCACCATGGCCACTAAGACAAGACACAACCGCAGAGAAGCTGCTGGGGTAATTCTGAGGGAAATGTTGAGTTTGGAAAAGCAGAGGTGACAATGGGATAACTCTGCTCTTCCCAGCCCCTGTGTGACACCACAGGCACCGGGTGCAGGAACAGTTTGGGGAGTTTGGGGAGCTCCTGCTTTGAGACAGAGCAGGGACTCAGGTGAGATTTGGGTTGTTTAAATCCCCCAAATGCTGCACAGAGTTACAGGAGTTTGGTGAGC
>JBBMKD010000074.1:4105621-4116122 GCA_037834095.1 Argya squamiceps | reverse complement strand
TGTCCCCCAGCCCCTCTCCAGGCTCTTCCAGGGGCTCTGAGCTCTCCCTGGAGCCTTTCCCTGCTCCAGGTGAACATCCCCAGCCCTCCCAGCCCTCAGAGGAGCTCCCTGGGTGTGGGCAGGACCTTTTCATAGTTGGTGTAGCCCCCCATGACTGCGGGGTCCACGATGCCATTGAGCAGCATGGACAGGGGGTGCACGGGGAGGCTCCTGTCCCACGTGTGCTGCTGCACAACGTTGGTGATCTTCTCATTGGTCACCTCCATGGTCTCGATGGCATTCTCCAGGGGGCTGATCTCCTCCTGAGGGACAGCAGGGACAGAGAGAGGCTGCTTTAGAGTCACAGAATGAACCTTTTGGGGCCTTTGTTCAGTTTTTTAAGGCAGGAATTCTTTCCCTGGGAGGGTGGGGAGGGGCTGGGATGGAATTCCCAGAGGAGCTGTGGCTGCCCCTGGATCCCTGGAAGTGTCCCTGGAGCACCCTGGGGACAGTGGGAGGTGTCCCTGGACAGGACAAGGGGTGAATTTAAGGTCCCTCCCAACCCAAACCAGCCTGGGATTCCCTGGAGAGGGACTGGGGACGAGGGATGGAGGGACAGGACACAGGGAATGGCTTCCCACTGGGGAAAGGGAGATTGAGGTGGGATTTTGGGAAGGAATTCCTAGCTGGGATGGAATTCCCAGATTTGCTGTGGCTGCCCCTGGATCCCTGGAGGTGTCCCTGGATCCCCCTGGGACAGTGGGAGGTGTTCCTGCCCATGGCAGGGGGTGACACTGGACCATTTAAAGGTCCCTCCCAACCCAAACCATTTTGGGATCCCATTTGGGCTCTGTCAGTCATTCCTCTCCACTGAGCAGGAAAGGAAATAATTTGCTTTTATCTGTGCCACTGTGGAAGGAGTGGCATTCCCAAGCGTTCCAAGGCTTCATCCCACTGAGGGCTGGAATTCCCTGGGGGATTGGAGAGGAGGAGCCCCAGCCCCTGGGCAGAACTCACCATTGTCACCTGCTTGACCTCAAACCACTTGAGGATGCCAGGAAAGGAATAAGCTGTGGTGTAGGTTGTCCTTTCTACCCACATGTTCTGGGCAGAGAAGGGAAAAAAAAAAAAGATCTCTGAGATGTGAGGGAAACATTGGTCTTGCAATTCAAGTCTCTCCTGGGTGGAATGAGGCTTCCAGAAGGAGCTGGCAGGAATTCCAGAGCCATTCCCACCTTCCTTGTGGATGGAGCCCCACAATTCTGGATTTTGATGGATGTTGAATGTTAAATCTCCAGCTGTGAAGCCCCTTGACATCTCCCCCAGCCTCAGGTGGAGGCTGCAATTCCCTTTTGTGCCTCCTGCTTTTTAATTCCCAACCTCCAGGGCCACAGGGACAGGGAAAAGGTGACTCTTTGGTCAAAATGCCACTGAAAATACAAACAAAAAGCAGAAGACTCACAGCAAACTCGTTGTCTGGATCTTTCTCTCCTTTCCTGACAGGTCTGGAGTAGGTGAATTGCTGCACCTCGTTGGCTCTGTAGTAGCTGGGAAGGAGCAGAGTAAAAATGTGATTTTCCTCGTCCTCCTCACTCAGATTTCCAAGTGTTTCCTCACAGTTTGTGGGGAGGGATTTACCCAATTTACACAAGACACAAAGTCACAGCACCTCGTGCCTGAGCTAGTGGGGAAAACACAAACAAAACGCTGAGGGAGAAGAAAAAGAAATTACTTTAAGATCTGTTCAGGGACAGGTTTATCTTTGTAATTGGGTGGCAGGTTCATCACAGGCTTCACAATGAAGCACTGCACGTCTGAGCAGCTCTGGTTAAGGATGGAAAACCAGCAATTCTTCTGGGAAAACAGCAGAGGGAGAGAAAAAACTCCCTCCTGTTTCCATTGTCAGACTTTTCCACAACTCCCTGTGCTCTCATTAGGTATTTTTCTTCAAACCTGGCTAATTCATCACCAATCACAGGCATTAGGTTGCAGTTTGGAGGCTCCTTGTGGATTAACCCCCCAAAAAGAAAAGGGTTTTACAAATAATAATCCCAGAGTGGTTTGGGGTTGGAAAGGACTTTGAAATTCACAGGAGAGTGAAAATGGAATGAAAGTTTTTAAACACCTCTCAGTTGTCCCATCTCTGGGTCAGAAAAGGAGTAATCCAACACATTACCAAGAGAAGAGCAAGGTATTTTGTCATTAAAAAACCCCAACAAACAAACAAACAAAAAACAACAAAAAAACCACACATAAAAAAAAAACCCACAAAAAAACCAAAACCAAAAAAGCCACAAAAAAAACCAAAACAAAAAAAGCCACAAAAAACCCCACATAAAAACCCTACAAAAAAAAACCAAAACAAAAAACCAAAACAAAAAAAAACAAAACAAAAAACCAAACAAAAAAAAAACCACCAAAAAAACCCCACAAACAAACAAAACAAAACACCACCAACCAAACAAAAAAAAAAACAAACCAAAAAAAAACATCCAGAAGAAATCAAAAAAATCCTGAGGCAAAGCAGATTAAAGAAGCCTGAAAGTAAAACCAAGCCCAGGAGCAGCAAGCTCAGCCTAACACAGCAGAGACCTGGGCACTCCCCATCTCCTCAGGAGCTGTTTTTGGGCATCCAGGGAGGAGCTGCCCCAAATCCAAACCCTGCATAATCACATTTCTTACAAAGGGATTTTCAGGGAAAAAAACCACACAAATCCCAGCATTTCGTAAGTGCTCACAGACTGTAAGGAAGAAGGGAGCTCCCTTCACTTCCCATGCCACTTTCACAGCCTGAATTTCACATTTTTCACCCAGAAATGCCCAGCTGGACCCCACCACAGCCAGAGCAGCCAGCAGAACCCTCCCCTACAATATACTCCTCCACCCTGACAGCAACTTATTTAACTCTGGCAGCCTCAAAAAGCCTTTAAATCCACCCTCACAACTTTGCAATGCCCCATTTTCATCCCCCCCCGGAGCAATAATCCCCACAATTATCATCATTGCTCTCCCCCAGCTGCATCCTGGTGGGGCAGAAGTGTTCCAAAACACCCCAAAAAAACCCCAAAAAAGATACACTGTTTGGGGGAAGCCTTGATCTCCTCAGCTGGAGGGGCAGTGCTGGTCATCTTCTCAGCACTGGGGAACTGGGTCAGCAGCTTCAGGTTGAAATCCTCCCTGCGCTCGTACTCCTTGCCACGGTAGATGAAAATCTTGTTCTGTGGGCAGGAGGAGGAAAAAGAGAATTAAAATTCAAAACAAAGAGGTGGGGACAGAGCTTTCCAAACCTTCCCCTCTCCAAGGGGTGGTTTGTGGGAAGGGTTGATCCCAGCTGGGAATGAGGGCACAGCAATTCCCAGTGGTAGGACAGGGGTAAAATGATTTCTAAAGGCATCAGAGCAGGACCCAGCTGTGCTGTAACCAGGGTGTTATTTCCATGCTGTTGTTTTAATCAAACCAAGTATAACTTGCCTAGGTCATAATCAGGGGAGGAGGAGGAATAAATGTGATATTTAGGCCCTAAAATAAAGTTAGATATTCTTTAGTAAGTCAAAGTGAACCTGCAGCTGTATCATAATCATATGGTAAATTACCTTATTGTTAATTGTAAGTGTCTGGTAGCTAAATATGATTATTAAACACAAATCATGAGAAACTTAAATACAAATCCTGAGCATCAATTGTTCCAAATTCATCCTTGAGTAAAATCAACAGAACAATGGGGCTTAATGGTTAACATGTACACTTATGTAACAAGAAAGTATAAAACTGTGTCTATTCTGGACTTCTGGTGGAGCCAAGATTTGGGTCCTCGGCCGCCCCTGGCTCCCAGAGCTCTCCAATAAACCCCACATAGAATCATTCCTGATTGTATGTTCCTGCCTAGGGGGAACCTCAGATTTATCTAAAAAAATCCATTTCTCCCCAGAGAATCATCAAAGAGAGCTGGAAAGGAGCTTTTAAAGGCAGCAGGGACGTCCTGAAACAGCTGCTGATGGCCACACAAACAGCCCAGAGTCACAGAGCTGCTCACACCTCCCAGAACTTCCCAAACTCAGGGTTTGAACAAGGCAATCTCAGCCAGGAGCTGCCTTCTAATATAGAATAAATATATTAGAATATAGAATAAATAAATAAATAAAATTTAAATTTTATATTTATATATAAATATAAAAATATAAATAGATAAATACATATATAGAGAGAATAAATATACCTAGAATAAGTATATTATTTATAAATATATAAAGCTGGATAAATGTGCTTTTTGCTTTTTGATGCAGTCTGTCATCCTTACCCATTTACTTGCTTAAATATTTGCTTTGTCTGGGCCAGAACCAACTTCATTTCCTTGTCTGCAGACACGAGAATTCTTAAACCCAGACCCCTGTCAGCCCCTGCTGTGAGCTCCCTGGGCACAGGGGGGATTTTCACCTCACCCACCACGTCCAGCCCTGGCAGTTTTGCTCTCCACACCCAACACCAAACCACAGCCAGCTATTTTCCAGTGGTTTCTGGAAGGGATGGATCCCAAAACATGACCTGGAGTGGAAATCTCCTTCCATCCCACCTAACACAGTTCTAACTTGACATCTTTCTCTTGTTTTTAAGCTTGGCTTCCACTGAGGAGCAGAACTTCAAGCAGCTGCAGTCTGAGAAGGTGGAATGGCCCTGGGTTTTAAATCCCAGGAATATTTTCAGCCCTGCTGAGCCTGGATCTGATTCATTCCTGTCCCCCACACAGCTCCAGCAGTGCTCAGCAGCTGTCTGAAATAAGGAGAAAATTCAACCTTTGCTTGAATTTTTGCCTTGAATTCTTCTGTGTGGGACAAACTCTCCCTGATCATTGAAATTATCCCTGTCCTGAAAATCTGCTTGATTGAGGCTGAAAAAGCAACAAATTCTTCACAGGCTGAACATTTTCTAACAGCAACAATCACATTTCAGAGGGAGCACAGATAGAAAAAGTAAATTTTGCTTAAATCCACAGAAGAACTTATCAATCATCTAAAAAACCTATTGTAACACCCTGACTCGAGCCCCACAGGAAATTTCCTGTCTGACTTTTCTCTTTTTAGACACTGAAATGCTCTGAAACACTCCTGGGATTTAGATCTGTCAGTGACACTGAAAGGAGGAGGAGTTTGGCACCAAATTTTCTTGGAAGCTTTGGAGAAGTTGTGATTTTCAGGGTGTCCAGCAGTGCAGGAGTTGGGTGGGGAAGGATCCTTACCCTGAGGAAAGAGGGAAAACCCTGCCCATAGTATCCAACAGCAAAGTACTCGGGCTGGGGTCTCATGGCCTTCATGATATTCTCATAAAAAGTAGCTCTTTTTTTCTGGAAAAGAAAAGAACAGCAGACTTTCAACTTTGGGATGCTCCAGGACACTGCCAGCTCAGATTCCCAGGGACAATTCCCATTCCAGTGCCCTCAGACCACACTGCACAATTCCTTTTTAATGCAGACCCTCATCCTTATCCATTTACTTGATTAAATATTTGCTTTGTCTGGGCCAGGACCAACTTCATTTCCTGGTCTGCAGACATGAGAACACAGATTTCAGGGTTCCAAGAGGACATTTGAAAATCCTCCACTGTGGGAAAACAAATGAAATACAAATATATTCTGAAAGTGAGCAGCCACAAATGGTGACAAATGTCAGAGCACTGGCAGAGGAATCAAACTGGGCAGAGGACTCTGCTGTGGAACAACAAAAAGACCATCTGCTCCCATCCTGAAAAGCAGAATTGAGAGCCAAGAGGATTCTGTAGCTCTGTGTGCTCATGCCCAGCACTTTCACCACAGAAATAACAAGGTGATGAGATTCATGGAGCCTGAAAACACACCTTGGTTGTTACTTCAATCAAGAATTCCAAACATCTGCCCATGGTATTATCGTGCTAATTAGGAGGTCAAAAAGAAACTATGAAAATATTTATTGTCTTCCCAACCTTTACAAAGCCATGGGCTTCAGTTGGTTTGTTTGTCTTTGACATTAGTTTATTTTAGGCTTATCCTGCTTGAACAGTATTAATTTAGCCAATTATAATAATTAATTAATTCATAATAAGTAAATATAATAACAAATAATAATTATTTTATTAAAATTATTAAATATTATTATTATCATAAGAATTTATAATAATTAATTCCAGCCTGCTGGAAATGGAGGAGAAAAAAAAGCCTCACCAGGAGATCCCCAAGTCCCTCGTAGTCAAAGACTTTGTTCTCATACATGTCAGCCAGCTCCTTGCTCAGCTGAATGGCTTTTTCCCACATCTCCACGGAGGCAGGAAGGAAAGAAGAGCAAAAGAAACATGAAAGACTCAGTTAAAAGCCTTTACAGATAGGTAAACAAAAATACAGCTGATTTTAATTTCTTTTTTTAAAAATTTAACTTTCATGCTCTGCCAGGCTTCCCTCACACTCTGCTGTGATTTTATTTATTTTATTTTTTTTTTCAGGGATTATTACAGTCACGCAGATCTTGTGATCTGGGGGATCTGAGAGTGATTTTCAAAGCCAGGTCTGCACTGAGATCTGAGAGTACAAACTGAGGCCCCGGGAGGAGGAAGGACAGGTCTGAACAGCACAGAGAGGAGCCCAGGTGGTCTCCTCCTCCAGCAGCACCTGGACAGGGGCTCCTTGGGTTTGTCTCATCATGGGATCGTGGAATTTGGGTGGGAAGGGACCTCAAAGCCCTAAATCCACACCCAAGGGAATTCCCCTGAAGCCACACCCAAGGGAATTTCCCTAAATCCAAACCCCAGGGAATTTCCCTGAACCCAAACCCAAGGGAATTTCCCTAAAGCCACACCCAAGGCAATCTTCCCAGGCAGGAAACCCTAAATCCACACCCAA
Organism: Argya squamiceps; assembly: GCA_037834095.1. Taxonomy (NCBI): domain Eukaryota; kingdom Metazoa; phylum Chordata; class Aves; order Passeriformes; family Leiothrichidae; genus Argya; species Argya squamiceps. The sequence continues at coordinate 4,109,281 of JBBMKD010000074.1, read as the reverse complement.
GGGAATTTCCCTAAAGCCACACCCAAGGTAATCTTCCCAGGCAGGAAACCCTAAATCCAAACCAAAGGGAATTTCCTTGAGTCGAAACCCAGGGGAATTTGCCTGTATGGAAACCCCAAATCCAGACCCAAGGGAATTTTCCCAGTCAAAAACTGAACCCAAACTAAAGTGAATTTTCCCTGAACCTAAACTGAAGGGAATATTCTTTTAGGTTAACCCCAGATCAAACTCCAAGGGAATTTTCCTGAAACCAAACCCCAGGGAATTTTCCCTGAACCCAAACCCAAGGAAATTTCCCTGAACCCAAACCCAAGGGAATTTCCCTAAATCCAAACCCCAGGGAATTTCCCTGAACCCAAACCCAAGGAAATTTCCCTGAACCCAAACCCAAGGGAATTTCCCTAAATCCAAACCCCAGGGAATTTCCCTGAACCCAAACCCAAGGGAATTTCTCTGAACCCAAACCCAAGAGAATTCACCAGTAAAAGAACCCTAAATCCAAACCCAAGGGAATCTCCCTGAACCCAAAACCAACGTGCATTTTCCCTGAACCCAAACCCAAGGGAGTTTTCCCTGAACCCAAACCCAAGGGAATTTCCCTGTCGGAACCCAAACCGAAGTGAATTTTCCCTGAACCCAAACCGAAGTGAATTTTCCCTGAACCCAAACCAAAGTGAATTTTCCCTGAACTCAATCCCCAGGGAGTTTTCCCTGCAGGAGCAGGCAGAGCCCTCACCTTGCCCCTGTCAAAGAAGGAGATGATCTCCTGGTAGAGTTTCTCCTTGAGCTCCAGCTGGGAGTACACGCAGTAACTGTCCCTCTGCAGCAGGTGAGGGGCACACGGCTTCTCCGACCACTGGGACAGGGAAAAAAGGCAAAAAGGTGAAATAATGCAATATTTCCAGAGGAATCCTCCCAGTGGCTCCTAACAGATCCCTCAGTGATGCAAAGGAGGTTGGCAGGGAGAAAAAGCTGAGATGTTTTCCCCCAGCTCACTGCAGCAGGAGGAGGTAACAAATTGATGCTGATAATTCTTTTCTTTTAATGGTCAATATTTAATTATATCACTTTTTATAGATATATTGTATTATCAGTCTTCATATTTTATATATATATTTTATATTTACATATATATTTTTATATATTATACATATTATCTACATTATATATATTTTATGTTACTATATTGATATAGTACTATATTGATATAGAACTATATAGTATATATTGATATATTATTATTATATTGATATACATCATGTATTTTATATTATTTATATTTATTTGTAAATTATATATATTTATATTTTATTGATATATTGCAGATACTACACATATTATGTTGCATACAATATGCAATTATTATATATTATAGGTGTATCATTATTTATATATCATTATATATCAATACATACAAAAGACTTAATTTTATTATAATGACAATATATAAAATACTATAAAAATAAAATAATATTAATATATAATTATGATGCTATTATAATTATATAATTTTATATATAACATTATATATATATCATTATATACATCACAGTTACAATTATTTTGTTGTGGAACCTGCAAGACTGTGAAGCCCCTCAATGACAACTGGTATCTACACGATTCAAAGTCATATTAAATACAGGAAATAAAGGTGATTTTGTTGTTTTGGGCTGGTTTTGCCTGATTTACACCCAAACCTGGAGCAGCTCAGGAGTCAAATACAGGGAAAAAAAATGATTTGGTTATTTTGGGCAGTTTTAATCCAAGCCTGGCATACCTGGAGCAGCCCAGGGAGGAAAATACATGGAGAAAAAAAAGTGATTTGGTTATTTTGGGCTGTTTAAACCCAAATCTGGCATACCTGGAACAGCTCAGGAGGAAAATATATGAAAAAAAAAAGTGATTTGGTTAGTTTGGGCAGTTTTAATCCAAGCCTGGCATACCTGGAGCAGCTCAGGGAGTAAAATACATGACAAAAAAAAAGTGATTTGGTTAGTTTGGGCAGTTTTAATCCAAGCCTGGCATACCTGGAGTAGCTCAGGGAGTAAAATACATGGGAAAAAAAAAGTGCTTTGGTTATTTTGGGCAGTTTTCACCCAGCCCTGGGATACCTGGAACAGCTCAGGAGGAAAATACATGAGAAAAAAAAAGTGATCTGGTTATTTTGGGCTCTTTAAACCCAAGCCTGGCATACCTGGGGCAGCTCAGGGAGTAAAATACATGAAAAAAAAAAAGTGATTTGGTTATTTTGGGCAGTTTTCACCCAGCCCTGGCATACCTGGAGCAGCTCAGCATGCAGCAGCAGGGTGTGGGCAGCCTCTGTGAAGTTCTCACAGTCTGTGTGCAGGTCCCTGAGTTTGTACAGGTACCTGAGCAAAGCAAAGGCAATTCCTGGGTGTGAAGGGCTCCTGCACCCAAGGGAGCACCAAGGATTTTTCCAGGCTCGTGGAGGGACACTCCCTACCTGATGTAAATGTCCTCTCGCTTCTTCTCCTTGTAAAAATTCTGCCAACAACAGAAAAAGTCAAATATTGGCAAGGTGGAGCAGCACAGATTTGCAGGATCATCTCTAGACCAGTAATCCCAGCAGCAGTTTTTGGTATTTAAGGGATTTTTTGTTGTCATTTCAGGGATTTTTTGTTGTCATTTCAGAGATTTTTGATATCATTTTGGCTGCTCTAGTGGATCCACCCCCTCCAAAAAAGGGACAAATCTGAGAAATCTCATCTAAAGGTACAAAGGCTCTTTACAGGGCATCAGGAATTCTCTCTCTGCCTGTGCTTCAGAGTTCCAGGCTGAGAGGATTGAAAACTGATCCATTTTTCTGTGCTTACAGCTCCAAAACCTGACTTGGGCACATCATCACCCAAAAATGGCACAAGGAATTAATTGAAATCCTCCCCCACATCAAAAAGAATTCCAGGGGGGTCTAGAAAAGCCCAGGGGAGGGGTCCCAGACCCCAAGAGAAGTGTCCCAAACCCCAGGGGAGGTGCCCTCAGCCTAGGAGAGGGGCCCCAAACCCCAGGGGAGATGTCCCAAACCCCAGGAGAAGTCTCCCCAAGCCCCAGGAGAAGTGTCCCCAAGCCCCAGGAGAAGTGTCCCCAGCTCCAGGAGAAGACTCCCCAACCCCAGGGGAAGTGTCCCCAAGCCCAGCAGAAGTGTCCCCAGCCCCAGGGGAAGTCTCCCCAGCCCCAGGGGAAGTCTCCCCAGCCCCAGGGGAAGTGTCCCCAGCCCCAGGGGAAGTGTCCCCAGCCCCAGGGGAAGTGTCCCCAGCCCCAGGGGAAGTGTCCCCAACCCCAGGGGAAGTGTCCCCAGCCCCAGGGGAAGTGTCCCCAAGCCCAGGGGAAGTGTCCCCAAGCCCAGGGGAAGTGTCCCAGCCCGTACCAGCACGTTGACAGTGCAGCTCATGCGGTTCTCCTTGCTCTCATCGTGCATGATGGTCCTGTAGTCCAGCAGGTTCTCCAGCAGGCTGCTGACCAGCAGGGCAAACACCTCCCCGGGGGCTGCCAGGTACTTGTGCTTCCTGCAGTGCTCCAGGAGCCTGGGGACACACAGCAGGGTGGGGGGAAATGCTGGAACCCTGAGCTGAGGATTTCAGCCCCAAGAGCTGAGGATTTCAGCCCCAAGAGCTGAGGATTTCAGCCCCAAGAGCTGAGGAT
>JBBMKD010000074.1:4094289-4104294 GCA_037834095.1 Argya squamiceps | reverse complement strand
AGAGAGAAGAGAGAGAAGAGAGAGAAGAGAGAGAAGAGAGAGAAGAGAGAGAAGAGAGAGAAGAGAGAGAAGAGAGAATAATAAAATAATAAATATAAAATATAAAATAAAACCCCAAATCAAACAGAGAGCAGGGCCTGGCTGTTCCTGACCCCAGCACATGCTGAGTTTACAGGCCAAGCTCAGGATGTTCTCAGTGCTGGGGCAGAATAAAAAGAGAAAAAAAATCCAAAATTGACAAAATTGGAGCAAGGAAATGCAAGTCCTGCCTCTCCAACCCCACAGAGCCACGCTCTGGTGTAATTAAACCACCACAAAATCCTAATATTTGACTGGGGAGTCACAGCCAAAAGTCATGGGGGGATTTATTGTAAAGGTAAATAAATAACTGAAATGAGATTTTGGACTCTTTGGGGGTCTCCAAACTGCTCCCCAGTTTAGAGGTGGGCATTGAGACCTCTGCAAGGGCAGGGAAGGGTGAAAAAAGGGGAACTCAGAGATTATCAATAAAAAAGGAATTCAGGGATTATCAATAAAAGGGGAACTCAGGGATTGTCAATAAAAGGGGAATTCAGGGATTGTCAATAAAAGGGGAATTCAGGGATTGTCAATAAAAGGGGAACTCGGGGATTATCAATAAAAGGGGAACTCGGGGATTATCAATAAAAGGGGAACTCAGGGATTATCAATAAAAGGGGAACGCAAGGATTATCAATAAAAAGGGAACTCAGGGATTGTCAATAAAAAGGGAACTCAGGGATTATCAATAAAAGAGGAACGCAAGGATTATCAATAAAAAGGGAACTCAGGGATTATCAATAAAAGAGGAATTCAGGGATTATGAATAAAAAGGGAACTCAGGGATTATCAATAAAAGGGGAACTCAGGGATTATCAAAGCCATGGAAAGGCTCAGTCAGGACAGAGCTGAAAAATCCTGAAGCCTACAAAGCACAGAGACCTCCCAAAGAGGTTTGGCACAATTTGGGTGGGGATTTTTGTTTGTTTGTTTAACTAGTTCTATTTTCCTTTGGCCCTACAGACAGTGTGGAACATTTGTAGTGAAGATACTATTATATTTTGTATATATTGTATACATTGCTTTATCTATTGTATATATTGCAAATACATGTATTGCAGTGTATTTATGTTTATTATTTTATATACAAATTGTTTCATATAGAAATTATTTTATATGCAAATATAATGAAAGATTACAATATATATATAATATATAAGATTACATTAAACATTGCATATAAAATATATATTATATAGTATTATATATGCATGTAATATATGCATTATGGATAATATATATACTATATACAGTATATGATATAGAATATATAATAAATATAATTATATACAATATTTATATGTATTAAAATATTGTGTCTTTTTTACATCTTGTATACACGTATATATGTGTATATAATATATATTATCTATATTATATATAATACCTATAATATATACAATCATATATTACAATTTTAATATATAGTAAAATATTGTCTTTTTAACATTGTGTATACACATATATATGTGTATATAATATATATACTATATATAGTATAATATATATAATATATAATTATATATTGCAATTTTAATATATAGAAAAATACTGTCTTTTTAACGTCTTGTATACACATATATATGTATATAATATATATACTATATATTATATATAATATATAGAATTATATATTAGAATTTTAATATATATTAAAATATTGTGTCTTTTTAATGTATTGTATACATATGTGTATATAATATATATACTATACGTAGTATATTATCTATAATATATATAATAATGTATTACAATTTTAATATTTATTAAATATTCAATATTATAATATTGTAAATATTATAAATGTTCAAAATTATATTTAATATTAAAATGTTGTGTCTTTTTTACATCTTGTACACACATATCCCATATTATACCACATTTAACATCTCTCTATATTGCATCATTTTCTATATTGATTATATTTGGCACCCTTTACCTTGTGGAAGTTCCCGTTCCCACTGAAGTTGAACTCACACTGCATCATGTCAAAAAAAATGGGAATTGTTGCTTTCCTCAGCTCAGGCTCTGGGACCAGGGTCACCTCCAGGATGGGCCCCACCATGGCTGGGATGAATTTGATTTTGTGGGGACCTGCAAGAAATTGAAAGTCAAACACATCCAGTGGCAGGATTTGGATTTTCCCGGTGTTTAAGCAAAACCAAAACCCACTCTGCTCAGAATGTGGATTTTATCTGGATGTTACTTAAGGAAGAATTAACAGGTTACAGCTCCAAAATTCAGGAACAGCCCAAGGAAATGATTGAGCTGAATTGTAAATCACACACAACAAAAAAAGGCTCTCTGAAAAATCCCACTCATCCTTTACATGGCAGAACATCCTTTAGAGGGAATCTAAGAAATTATCTCAGCAGCTGATGTGAGGGAAAAAATCCAGCTTTTCCAAATTATTCATGGAAAAAAAAGGGGTTTTTGTGTGCTGGAACAGCTGAGCTGTAAGTGCATTCCCCCACATTAAACATGTGCAGCTTTTGTAAGGAAATAAAGGATTTGAGAGCTGGAATAAAGCTAATTCTTCAGCTGGAACTCACCCAGGTTGTACCACATATCCCTGATTTTGAAGCCAATTTCTTTCCTCATGTCTCCATACCTAGGGAAAAAAAAATATTCAAAGGAAGAGATGAGAGAGGTCCAAGCCCTGAAATGATCCTGGGAATGCTGAAGGAGTGAAGCCACAAATGTCACTCTGACAGATTGCTGAGAGCAGAATTTCCTGGGAATTCAGATTTCCTGCTCCTTCCACCCCACTTTGGGTGGATTTGGCTGGTTTTCTTCCCAAAGCTTTAACTGCTGCCATCAAGGCAATGAGGAAAGATTTTGTGGTCAGGCTTCTTCAAGGCACTTCTGCAGGAAAAAAGGGGATAAATCCTAACAAAAGTCTGTGTCAGGATGCTCAGGGATATCCAGGCACCAGATTCCAAGGAAATGGAAAAGTAAAAGCTGCTCAGTGACAAAAAAATTGTTGGTTTGGGGCTATGAATGGCTCTGAAAAAAATAAAAGTAAAAGGTGGGGGACTAAAAAGCTGGAGGGGCTTTAGGATTCCTCTGACTGTAAAGGCTGAGGGATTGCATAGGGGAATTTTGGGAATCATGACAACCTTTCCATGCCAGACCTTCCAGTGGCCAGAATCCTGGCAAGGTGAAGCTCAGGATCTGCCTGATCAAAACTAAACCAGCTGAAGATCTGATCAAAATTAAACCAGCTCAAGATCTGCCTGATCAAAATTAAACCAGTTCAGGATCTGCCTGATCAAAATTAAACCAGCTCAGGATCTGCCTGATCACAATTAAACCAGCTCAGGATCTGCCTGATCAAAATTAAACCAGCTCAGGATCTGCCTGACTAAAACTAAACCAGCTCAAGATCTGCCTGATCAAAATTAAACCAGCTCATGATCTGCTTGATCAAAATTAAAATACCTGAAGATCTGCCTGATGAAAATCAAATCAGTTCAAGATCTGCCTGATCAAAATTAAACCAGCTCAGGATCTGCATGATGAAAATTAAACCAGCCACAATTTACAGCCCTGACATCTTGTCCTGGTCACCCCTTTATCACCCAAATCAGCATTTCCTGGGGCTCTGTGGGGTGTCTGGAGCGTCCTGACAGCAAAAAAAGGGGCTTGAAATGTCCTCGAAATGACAAAAAAGAACTCACTTCTTGATGATTTTGCTGCGTTTGGCCTGGGAGAAGGTCTCCAGCTGCAGGGACTCGTGGGTGAGGAAAGCCACTGCCAAGTGGAAATAGTTATTCCAGAGCTGGGGGGACAGAAAGGAGATGCAAATGGGAGGATGCAAAGGAAAAGCAACAACAGGCACAAAAATAAAACTGCCCAGCCCCAAATGCAGAGCTCCCTCCTGAGGAGGGGAATTCAGTGAGATACTGGTTGAAAATCAAATTAAACCAGCAATTTAAACTGCAGAGAACTGGTTTAAAATCGAATTTTTGCATCCACAGAGCCTCCGGCCAGCCCAGATCTGTAGTGCAGAGTGGAAAAGGTGGAGAGAAGGTGGGATGAGCTACAGCCTGCTAAAAATGGGATTTAGTTGTTCTGCCAGGTCTGGGATCCATAAAAAAATCCAGAAAAAACAAAATGACAGTCACCTGGAGCTCAAAATTTTTTTTATCCAGGAAGAAGCAGTTGAGGACGGAGGTGAATTGGTTCACTGCCCGAAGGAAAACCCTGAAGGGACAAAAACATCAAAGAAAGGTGATTTTGTAGGAAAAAAACCAATGATAATGCAGCTCTGGGTTTGCAGCTCCTGTGTGTCAGCTCAGGAGGCAGCAAGAGAAACTCCCAAAAAAACCAGAAATTCCTCTAAATCAGGGAACATTGAGGCAAAGTTCTCCCTTGGTTTAACAGCCTCAAGCTGCACCAGGTTGGATTTTAGGCAATATTTCCTCTCTGGAAGAGTGGCTGAGCATTGCTCAGTTCTGGCTTTAGGTTTTCCATGTGATTCCCCCAGAACTGAGACCAAAAAGGCTCCTCTGGTGGAAGCTGGAAGAAAGATCCAGAGTTGGATTATGTTCTTCTGGGAGAGATTTCCAGCTCCACCAGTGGAACTAAACCTGGCTGAAATCTGATTTAAGCCAGCCTGAAGTGGCTGAAGGAAACAAAAAACTTCCTTATGTGAGTCACCCTCCACACTTATTGCAACTAAAAATTTCATTTTGTACTTTGAGATTCTAAATTATAACATGATGTACACCATGCTTGTGCTAATAGTTTTATGATATTAACGATTCTTAGATTTTTAACATTGACACAAAACTTAAAATTTACAGTTCTTGTACGTGGGGCAAAGGATGTTTGCTACTAGCTACAGTTAATATTGTATTATTACAGTATTATTAATATTGTCTACAGTTAATATTGAACATTGTGTGCTTCAAATTTGCAAAGCTGAATGCAAACAACAATTTACTGTCCTTACATTTAGTTAGTTCCTAACCAAATTTAGGGAAAAAACAACAACAAAGTGCTAAAAGATTTACTTAGAAATTAAGAGTAAAAAAAAAAGTGCATTAAATCAAAATATAACCCCCAAAAAAAGCACAAAGTTAAATCAAGCATCACATTCATATCTTGTTTTGTTTGCCTTCAGCAATGCAACCTTGCTATCAATGAACCAAAGGCCAATGTTTAAGAATCAGTAGAATTTCTTTATTAAATGACAATCTAAGAGAAATTTAGAGTTCAATCAAATGTTATACTTGTGCTTTTTCTTACTTGCTTTTAGTAATTTCCTTGCTTTTAGTAGGGCAAATATGCCAGTTAGTCAACCTAAAACAAATATCTAAGTAGTCAATTAAAACAAATATCTAAGTAGTGAATTCAAAACAAATATCTAAGTAGTCAAATAAAACAAGTAACTAAATAGTCAATCCAAAACAAATATCTAAGTAGTCAAATAAAACAAGTAACTAAATAGTCAATTCAAAACAAATATCTAAGTAGTCAATTAAAACAAATATCTAAGTAGTCAACTCAAAACAAATATCTAAGTAGCCAACCCAAAACAAATATCTAAGTAGTCAATTAAAACAAATATCTAAGTAGTCAATTAAAACAAATATCTAAGTGGCTTTGGCTAATGTATCAAGTTGGAATGTGTTTAAGTATGTTTTTATATACAATCCTGAAGAAGTTATTTGGTTAGGATGCCAATAAATGCTCAGCCAGTTCTAAGGGAAACCAACAAAACCATTCGAGGCACAGTTGGCGAGATCATCAGGGCCAGGGAGGCTCCAAAGCCAGACTTAAGCCCGACTTAAGGCAGATTTAAGGCAGAGCTAAGGCTGTACCTGCTCTGCATCATGTTCATGACCATCCAGTCAGCTGCATACACGTTCTTCCCAATCAGGTCCTTGAACATGATGAAGGTTTCCATCAGGAAATCCTGGGGGGAAAAACAAAGGCCAGCAGGTTGCAGGTGCTGGTTTTGTGCCCCTGGAATCACAGGGAATCACAGGGTCACACCCCCGTGACCTCAGGGGGTGCAGATATTTGGGATTGCATTGATTAACGACCAGGCTGATTGGCAATCAATGCCCTGCCCTGCCTGCAAGGGGCCTCTCGTTGTGTGGCTCGTTATTTCATCTCAATAATGGAATTATTCCTGGCATCTCATCCATCCAAGGGGGGAATAATTGCACAGAATGTTGGTCTGTTTTAATTAAATCTGTCTCTGCTGTTTTGCATTAAGCTCTGCTGGAGGGAGGCCCGTGCATGAGCTGGATTAGAAAGCAAAACCAATACTGCAGGGCTTGTTTCCAAACCTCTGAGTGGTGACAACACAACAGAATGATCCAAAAAGCCTGAAATTATAATGTATTTTCACCCACTAATTAGTTAAACCTTTCCTGGTCCAGTTTAAGGACAGGCAGCAAATATAACAGCAGAGATGTGATTGAAAATTAACCTACATTATTGTAGCAAACACACTTTTTGCACAAACACCCTCCAAATAAGACTTCAAACTCGGAAAAAAAACAAGGTTGAATTGCAGAATGAGAGGGAAAAAAAAGGGAAAAGGAACAGAGACGGGCAAAAGAAAAGGAACAGATGAGCAAAAGAAAGGAATATCAGGAATATTGATCTCCTCCTTGTGGTCCCTGCAGACACAAAAGCCACTCTGAGCCCTTAAATCAATTCTATTCTCTGCAGCAGCACATTAATATTCCAAAATGAGAAGGACACAAAGAAAGTCACAAGAGGAGTCATCCTTTTGATTCCCTTGAAATGATCACCAGCAAAAAAAAATCTGTTGAGCTGAACAGTTTGGGCTGAAGAATTGGCAAGATATTGATGGAGAAATGGAGCACCCGGTGCTGCCTCAGTAAAAACCCTTTTGGCATGATTAAATCACAGCCTGATGGAGAGGGCTGGGCTCGACACAGGCACCTTGAAGACATAAATCAACTCCTGAAAGTGCTAAAATAACCAGGGAGTGGTGCCAAGGCAGGGCTGGAAACACCAGCACAAACAAACCCAATAATGAACAACAAAAATGAAAGCAGTTATTGCAGAAAAACGGAATTTTCTGTTGGTGTTAACAGCTTATCACACCTCTACCAAGGCAGGTCTGATCCTGGAGATTTAAAGCTGTATAAAAACCAGATTAGAAATTGTTCTTTTCCATAATAGGCCTGAAAATCTTTTCATTGGATGAACAATTCCAGAATTCTTAAATCTGCCCGATTTGGGCTTTTTTTCTTTCCTTCCTTCCCAAGTTAAAACCAGTCCTAAACCCACACGGAACGTGAGTCACCTGTAGGTGGCTGTGTTGCTCCACTCTTGGCTCAACAGCTGATTTTTTTTTTTAAACAAGTGATTTTTCTGTGAAATTCTGTAATTCCAACTGCACAGGAAAAAAAAAATCTGTAATTCCAACTGCACAGGGGGAAAAAAAAGAGATCACCTTGGCTCCCCCCAGAAGAGAATTCCAAACCTTCTGGTGGGTTTTGGCACAGGAGGAACACAACTCCAGGCCCTTGCCCAGCTGGAATTTCAATAAACAGCCACTTCCCAATTGCAAAATAAGGAATAAAGGGACAAAAAAATTTCCAACAGTTCTTGAGTTGTGCACCAGTCTTGGTAGAACACTGGTTTGGGGTATTTTATGGAGTTTGGGAGAAAATCTGCTGATTTTAGGCAGAAAAACCCCTCAGAAATGTGATGTTTCACCTGGTTTCAAAGTCATAATTTTTTTGGAGATGTGAATTTTTAACATTTTGGGAACTTCCTGCATCACTGCCACTAAAGCAACATTCAAACATTTAATTGAACTTTAGAGGAGGGGAAAGAATTAAATAAAGAGAACAGGGGCACAGAGTGAGAGGCAGACAAGAGGAAAATGCTTTTCCTTTCCCATCTTCATTCCTTTTTCTGCTTCCTGACTCAAACCAAACTTTTTTTTTTTTTTTTACCCATTAAAAAATATTTTTCCTCAATGCCACAAATGCTGCCCTTGGGCAACAACACCCCCCTTGACGGCCAGCAAAGGTGACAGGAATAAATTCCCAGAAATTGTGGCAGCAGGAGCCAAGTGCTGAGGGTTTGATCAGCCCAAAGCTCAGCAGAGAAAGGAGCCTGCAGAGCAGAGGGTGGTGATGATGATGATGATGATGAGGTAATTCCCCAGCCAGGCTGACTTACAATGATGTCCTGCTTGGTTTTGAAAGTGTTGATGTAATGGTTGTAATGGAAATCATCCATCTGCCTCAGGATGGCTGTCATGCAGGCCACAAAAATACCCTGCAATGAGAACAAAAAAAAACCTAAAAATTGGGTTATTTCCCTGGGTTAAGCACTGTGACTTCTCAGTGTGACCTAATCAAATAGCACTGATCAGAATCCTCCTTATCTCTGCCCTGGAATCAACCTGACATTGTTTGCTCCTCTAAACCAGTCAGGAATTCCTAAAATTCAAGTTTGAAATCTGGGTGTGGCTTTCTTTCTCCCCATGGATCACAGGAGAAGCACGTCCTCCAAACACAGGATTTCATTTGATATATATTGACCCACTCCATCAGGTCCTAAAGGTCTTTTCCAAGCTGACTCTCTGAATTTCAGATTTTTTTTTTCAGATTGATTCAGATTTAGCAGGGCCAGCTGCAATTCTCATGAATGGCACTGTAGAGTGACCCCAGATTTATCAAAAATCAGGTAAACCCCCAGCTTTTGGCTTTCCCATCCTTCTGTACACGAAATCCAGGGTGAATTAAAGCACCCCAGCTGCCACCCAGGGGTCAGAAATGCCCCTGAGGGGTCCCATCCCTCAGCATTTCATCCTGCTGAGCCCCAAAATGCAGCAAAGCTCCTGAGTCAGGCACTGCACTGACACAGAATTCTGTGCATGGGAGGGCCAGAGGAAATGAAATCACCCCCAGTGACTCAGCTCAAACAAACTGAACCCTAAACCCTCACAAAAACACCAGGGGCCACGGCTGGGTGGCACAGAAACCCTGCAGGGAAGGGAGAGAGATGAGTTCATCGGGCACTGCTGCCCACTGAGAGCTCCCAGGGGCATGAACCCCACTGTTAAAGGGGATGGAGGAGGAAGAAAGGGCTCCCAGGGGAACAAATCCCACTGTTAAAGGTGCTGGAGAGGCAGGGAAGGGCTCCCAGGGGAATGAACTCCACAGGTAAAGGTGATGGGGACTGAGGAGGGGCAAGGAAAGGCTCCCAAGGGTATGAACCCCAGAGTTAAAGGTGATGGAGAAGGAGGAAAAGCACCCAGGGGACTGAACCCCACTGTTAAAAGGGATGGAGGAGGAAGAAAGGGCTCCCAGGGGAACAAATCCCACTGTTAAAGGTGCTGGAGAGGCAGGGAAGGGCTCCCAGAGGAATGAACCCCACAGTTAAAAGTGATGGGGAAGGAGAAAAAGGCACCCAGGGGAACAAATACCACTGTTAAAGGTGGTGGGGAAGGAGGAAAAGAGCTCCCAGGGGAATGAACCCCACTGTGAAAGGGGATGGGGAAGGAGGAGAAGCAGAGAAAGGCTCCCAGGGGATTGAACCCCAGTGTTAAAGGGGCTGGGGGCTGAGGGGAGGTAGGGAAAGGTACCCAGGAGAATGAACTCCACTGTTAAAGGGGCTGGGAAAACAGGGAAAGGCTCCCAAGGGAATGAACCCCACTGCTAAAGGGGCTGGGGAAACAGGGAAGGGCTCCCAGGAGTATGAACCCCACTGTTAAAGGGGATGGAGGAGGAAGAAAGGGCTCCCAGGGGAACAAATCCCACTTTTAAAGGTGCTGGGGAGGCAGGGAAGGGCTCCCAGAGGAATGAACCCCACAGGTAAAGGTGGTGGGGAAGGAGAAAAAGGCACCCAGGGGAACAAATCCCTCTGTTAAAGGTGGTGGGGAAGGAGGAAAAGAGCTCCCAGGAGAATGAATCCCACAGG
>JBBMKD010000074.1:4031446-4042251 GCA_037834095.1 Argya squamiceps | reverse complement strand
GGGAAAAGGGGAGAGGGGAAAAGGGGAGAGGGAAAGGAGCGCACAGCTCCGGGATATCCCGGCTGGCACTCACTCACTCACCGACCCCGTACTTCTCGCGCTTGGTGGGGATCCAGCGGGCCATGCCGGCGGCTTCGGGGGTCCCGAGGGGTTTCAGGGGTCCCGGGAGGGTTCAGGGTTCGCTCAGCGCTGCTCCTCGCCCGCCGCAGCCCCGCGCTGGAGCCGCGGGCCGGGCGCCCCGGGCTGCTCAGCCATGCCCCGCTCCGGTTCCGCTCCCGGCTCCCAAACTCGATCCCAAACTCGCTCCAGAAACTCCCCGGCACACGCCCAACTTTACAGCCTGCCCCGGCGCGCCGAGCGCAGGAGAGGGAGGGGAAAACGCCGGGAGGAGGAGGAACAGGAGGAGGAGGAAGAAAAGGAGGAGGAGGAGGAGGAAGAAAAAGAGGAGGAGGTGGCTCTCCCCGCCCCGCCGGTATCACCTGGCCCGCACGGCCCCGCCCCGGCGCCGGGACGCGGCGGAACCGGAGCGGCCGCGGGGGCAGAACAGGGACAGAGCCGGGCAGGGTTCGGGTATTGCTGCTGGAAAGGGATCAGGGAAAGGTTGGGATCAGGGAAAGGCTGGGATCAGGGTAAGGTTGGGGATCAGGGAAAGGTTGGGAGCAGGGAAAGGCTGGGATCAGCTGGGAGCAGGGAAAGGATCGGGGATCAGGGAAAGGATCTGGGAAAGGATCAGGGAAAGGTTGGGATCAGGCAATAGTTGGGGATCGGGGAAAGGATCAGGGATCAGGGAAAGGCTGGGATCAGAGAAAGGTTGGGGATCAGAGAAAGGCTGGGATCAGAGAAGGGTTGGGGATCAGAGAAAGGTTGGGGATCAGAGAAAGGTTGGGGATCAGGGAAAGGCTGGGATCAGAGAAAGGTTGGAGATCAGGCAAAGTTTGGGGATCAGGGAAAGGTTCTTCCCCCATTGGGTGCTGGCACTGCCCAGGCTCCCCAGGGAATGGGCACATTCCCAAATCTCCCAGAGCTCCAGGAGAGTTTGAACACCACTCCAGGGATGCCCAGGGTGGGATTTTGGGGTGTCTGTGCAGGGCCAGCAGCCGGATCAGTGACCCCAGTGGACATCCCGTGATTCCATGGAATATTTTGTGTTGGAAGGGACTTCAGTGTCCCATCTCACCCCAACCCCTCCCGGCTGTTCAAAGTAACTCATTAATGGCTGAGAAAACACCGGGGTGACTCCAGAGGCACTCCCGGCATGCGGGGAGCGCTCCCGGAGCTGCGGGAGACTCGGTGTTCCCGGGACTGATGTTCCAGAGATCGACTCGGCACTCGGGGACTCCAAATTCCGCTCCAGAAAGGGCCTGGACACCCAACACCTCGAGCTGGGGACACGGGACCAGCTGAGCACGAACTGGGTCCTGGCAGGGCCAGAACTGGACTGGGCTGGGTCCTGCAGGGGCAGAACTGGACTGGGCTGGGTCCTGCAGGGATAGAACAGGTCAGAACCGGGCTGGGCTGGGTCCTGCAGGGATAGAACGGGTCAGAACCGGGCTGGGCTGGGTCCTGCAGGGATAGAACGGGTCAGAACCGCGCTGGGCTGGGTCCTGGCAGGGATAGAACTGGGCTGGGCTGGGTCCTGCAGGGTCAGAACCGGGCTGGGCTGAGTCCTGCAGAGGCAGAACCGGGCTGGGCTGGGTCCTGCAGGGATAGAACCGGGCTGGGCTGGGTCCTGGCAGGGATAGAACGGGGCTGGGCTGGGCTGGGTCAGAACCGGGCTGGGCTGGGTCCTGCAGGGTCAGAACCGGGCTGGGCTGGGTCCTGGCAGGGTTAGAACTGGGCTGGGCTGGGTCAGAACCAGGCTGGGCTGGGTCCTGCAGGGTTAGAACTGGGCTGGGCTGGGTCCTGGCAGGATTAGAACTGGGCTGGGCTGGGCTGGGCTGGGCTGGGTCGGGTCCTTCAGGGTCAGAACCAGGCTGGGCTGGCAGCAGCAGCCAAACCTGCCCTGAATTGATGTTTGGCTCTTGTCCCAAGGGCTGCTGCTGGTGGAGAGATGCTCCCAGAGCTGCTCCAGGTGCTCCTGCAGAACTCCAGCAGCACCTGAGGTGGCAGAAAGGAAAAAGGAGTCAAGATTTGTGAGCTGGAGCTGTTTAACTGATTTGTTCTTTATAAAACACCACGCTCAGCTCAGCCAGCCACGCTCAGATGTTGTTCTGGCTCATAAAATCTTGGTTCTCCTGCAGAAAAAACTCCAGTTCCTCTGGTTAAATAAAGATTGAGTGGGGCCAGGGAGGCAGCACTATAAAATAAAGATTGAGGCACCAAATAAAGGTTGAGTGGTGCCAGGGTGGGTTTCTGCAGAGCTGGGGGCTCACAGGGAGGACAGACCCTGCCAAACCCCCTCACGGTGGGGTGGGGGCGTGGAGAGAAAATATTTATGTGTTTGGGAAATCCTGCTGCTCTGGAAGATCCACCCAGGCTTTATCAAGGAAAATTTAATATTGCAAAGGGCTCTGAGGCCTTGACATGGAGAGCAATGTCACTGGGATTAACCATTAATCATGGACAATTAACCAGGGTTTTCTGGGTCTGGTTTTGGACCACCAATCCAGTATTTGGATTTCCAAATATTCCCTGCTATGGTTGGGGTGGGGCTTTTCTGTGGCCTTTTTTTTGCAGTGTGTGGCAGCAGGAGGAGCAGAGGAGAAAATTGGGGTTTTGGGTCACCCTGAGTTCCCTTCCATCCTTCTGATGGAGCAAAACACAAAGGGTTAAATCTTGTAAAAGTTTCTGATTTTTGGATTAAATATTCCTTGCTGAAATTCACTGTGCCTTATGTGTGCTAACACCCAAAATCATAAATAAAAGTTAAAATGTTTTCCCTCAGCAGGGCAAAACCAGCTGGTTCCTTCCCTGAGAGAGGCAGTTATATTTCTTCCTTTATTTCTTTTATTTTGCTTGGCCTGGGCCATTGATTTCTGCAGCAGAATTCCAAATAAAAAAAAAAAGGGGAGAATCAGCTCCATGAGAGGTGCCCTGTAGGGGACAGGAGGGGGAACCTGCTGAGAGCTGGGGCCAGATCATTAAAAATGAAAAATTTTCGCTAAAAAAGAAAAATATTCATTAAAAAAAGGAAAATTTTCATTAAAAAAGAAAAATATTCATTAAAAAAAGGAAAATTTTCATTAAAAAGAATAATTTTCCTGGAGACACCAAGTCTTTTTCAAGGCCTCTGCAATCCTGGCTGCCAAATCTCTGCTCAGGAGTGGAACTGCCAGCCCAGACCCTGATTTTCCTGTGAGCTCTCTGATTTTTAGATAAGCTGCCCTGAGCTGTGCCAGTGTTTTTCCAGCCCAGGTGAGAGAAATTCTTGGCAGCAAATGAAAACCAGAAGCAAAGCATGAAAAGCAGGCAAGTAGTGACTGGAGTGGCTGGTTTGACCCAAGTGGGGGAACTTGGGGAATGTTCCATCAAATAACCAGGATTTGCAAACAGCAGGAGGCAAGCTCAGCCCTCACTTTTATTTAATTTTAGTCACCAAATTTCATTTCTTTCTTCAGAAAGTCTTTTATTTAGCTTTTTTTAACCACCAAATCCGTGTTTTTCTTCTCATTTTCTCTGTTGATTCATTGATGGGGAGCCTGTTCTTCTCTGCCCCGAGCAGGAAGAGGATAAATAATTAAATTTTAATTGAGGCTATGGCAGAAATTAACTCTCAGCCACATCAAACCCTCGATCCTGAGGTCGTGGGACAGATCAGAGCTGGGGAGAATTCGGGTGGCTGAGGTTCACCCATGTTTTTAGTGCCCTAAAAAAGTCATGTTACTCCTGGGTCCTTTAGAGCTGAAAGAGCAGCACATTTGCAAACGATCAGGCTGCAAAAGTAAATTTTTCTAAAATAATTTCCTGAAATTTTTCTTTCTCTAAATTTCTAAATGTCTCCGAGTTTGTAAATGTGAAGTTAAAGTCATTAAAAAGAAGCCCCGTCCTTACAGACTTCTCTGAAATCCTCTTTTCTTTTATTTGTGGCACAGCTGAAGTTTGAGGAATGGGATTCTGGTGCCCTCCTGTGTCCAAATCCAAACTACAGCGGTTCAAGTGTCACTAAAAGGATGGGAAAAAGAAAAAAAAGGGGTTTTTTTTGCTGGGATAACAATTAAGAACCCTCCTGGCTCAGTCTGGCTCCTCTCAAACCAGGTTCTGTGCATGTACAGAAAGCAAAGAATAAATCAGTTTGTATTTTAGCGAGAGAAAGGGAATGGAAACTGGAGAAAAACAAAATAAAATAATGAAGTCAACAACAAAAAAAGAGCCACCTGTTCATTAATGTAATAATTCAGTTCCTCCAGAAGATCAGAAGGTGAATGATCAGGTGTGATAAGAATTGAACTCTTAATTTTCAACCCCCAGCAGAAACCAGAGAGAAAAAGCAGCAGAGTAGGGCGGGTAATTAAATATGCAAATACCCCACAGAGAGGAGAGGAGAGTGGGTTTATCCACCTGCCTGGGCGTGTTTTATCGTGGAACAACATTTAAGATTTTATCTGACAATCCCATTGCCCAGGGAATTCTGTCTGAATATTCCAGTGCACGTTTGGTTACCCCATTGTGTGATAATGTTCATTTTATCCCTTGGTTTGCAGGGAAAAAATGTTCATTTTTGGGTTTTATTGAGGTGTCAGGGGTATTTTTAAATGTTTTTTTCAGCAAAGCCACTCTTTACCTGCTGGAGGTCCCCTGGCTCCAGCCAAGCTGTGAGAAAGGGCAGAGGTCATTCATTAAACTGAATTTAAAACTGAGTTTAAAACTGAATTTAAAACTGAATTTACAGGCACCACAGCCCAGCTCTGATGGAGCCAAGGTGGCACAACCTTGTTCCCATCTGCAGCTGGACAGGGGACAAAGAAAAATTCTTATTTCTTCCAGTAAAGAAATGATTTTTTTCCATCCCTGCAGGAAGGTGAAACACTGAAATGAATTTTCAGGAGACAGAAACCCTGCAGGTGTGCAGGAGCTGCTGTGGGTGGTTGTTTTGATTTTTCAGTTTCTTGATTGTTTTTTATTTTTACTGAAAGTTTTTCCCACTTGTGACAAAAAACAAAGACTGACATTTTGTAAACAAAACATTCTTTTCCAAGGGGAAAGACAAATAAATAAACCTTTAAGTTAATTACCGAAGTTAGAGGGGTGTTTTTCTCATCTCTCAATCTTTATCCCAAACACTATATAAGATCCCCCAAATAAACTTCCCTTTTCCTTTTCGTCTCACATCCTGATGGGTGACCGTGGTTCTTTTTGTCTCCTCTTGTGACAGTGGGTTGCACTGTTCTCTGCCTGTTCCTCAGCTGCACATTTTGAATAGTTTGAATATTTTGAAATATATATTTCATGAATTTCATGAATTGTTTGGAGCTGTGCTGCAGCACCAGGGAATTCTGCTGGCTTTGGAGGTGAGGTTTGTGACACTGAGAATGTGCCCCTGTGCTCTTTCCCTCAGTAATTCCTGCGGGACAGAAATGTTCTGCAGGAAGGATTTGCTGATAAAATCCTGGATTTCTGTGCTGAGGTTTTATGGGGCTCTTTCTGCTGTTCCCTTTTACCTTGGGAGTTAAACTGGGTGTAAATCAGAGCCACAGGACTGAGCTCAGTTCCTTTCCTGATGGAATGTTGCTTTGATTTTTTCAGCCTTCTGGTTGTTTTTTTTCCATTTCTGCTGGAGTTTTTTCACAAATGATGTTTGGTAAATTACACATCCCTTTCCAAGGGGAAGGACAAATTAATGAATCTCTAGTTTGACCTGTGGGGTCAGAGAAGTGTTAAATTAACCTCGTGCCCCAATTGCTGATCAAACTCCAAAAGCTAAGTCATATATATACATATATATATATAAATAGATAGATAGATAGATAGATAGATATAAGTCAGATATACACATATATAAAAGCTGTCAGATATATATAGAGATAGATAAAAGTCAGATATACACATATATAAAAGCTAAGTCAGATATATATAGAGATAGATAAAGTCAGATATACATATATATAAAAGCTAAGTCAGATATATATAGATAGATAGATATAGATATATAGATAAAGTCAGATATACATATATATAAAAGCTAAGTCAGATATAGATAGATAGATAGATATAGATATAAGTCAGATATACATATATATAAAAGCTAAGTCAGATAGATAGAGATATGTCAGATATACATATATATAAAAGCTAAGTCAGATATAGATAGATAGATAGATAGATAGATATAGATGTATAGATAGATATAAGATATACATATATATAAAAACTAAGTCATGTATATATATAAAAGACAAGTCAGAATCCCAGAATAAACTTCCTTCTTTTTCACCCTGACGCTGTCTCGGTGAGTGTCCTCCTTCTCGTGTCCCTCCGGCGACAGTGGAAGAATAAATTCTGCTGCTGTGGCGTTTCTCTCCCGCCTGGGGGAGGAATTTCCCTGGCAAAGAGGCTGAAGGATGAAGGAAAGGATGGGGGAGTTCCTGATTTCTGCACAGCGAAGAGAGCTGGGCCGGGTTGGGGGTTAGCACTGAGAACAAAAAGGTGTTTTACCAACGCACGAGGAGCTGAGATGATCAGGAGCGGTTTTTGGCCCAATAAAATGAAAATTCAGTGAATTTTTTTGGCATTTTAGGTAGAAACTCTGCTTATTTACACCAGTGTGAATCCAAGTGGGTTTTTTTTTCCAGTTCCCCTCCTTATTCCTGCACCTCTGTCCCCTCCACCAGCACCAACTGCCCTAAACCCAGCGGTGCCACCAGAATTCCAAACTGAATTCCCTTTTTTTTTCCTTTCTGTGCCAGAATTCTCATTTTTTCCTTTCTGTGCCGGTAATTCTGCCCCTCCCTCCCTTCCCAGACCACGGGGAAGATTGAGAGGAGGAAGTTCTGGCAGGACTTTCATTAATAACCCCTGGCTAATTCCCAATTGCCTGTTAGGAGGAGCCTTCTCTCGGTGCCTGTGGTGTCCATCCATCACAGCTGGGCCCTGGCTATCGATTGTTTTTATATTTAATGCAGCTCTTACATCTTTAATGCCTCGTTCCCGAAAGTGTCCTCAGCAGGGGAGGGCTGTGGTCACATTTAATCAACATTTCCAAGGCTGGAAATGAGCTCCCAATAATTCTTGGGATGTGTCTTGAGCAGAGATGGCAATCAATGAGTTCCTTTTTTAAAAGCAGTAATCTTTTATTTTAGATTTACTTTTTTTTTTTTTTTTCTGGGAGGTTTATGAGCAAAGTGTTGCTATAAAAAGAAGCCTGTGATTTTGGCAATCAGGGGAGCAGAGAGCCAAAATCCCAATGTTTAAATTGGAAGTGGAATCATGGAATGCTCTGGGTTGGAAGGGACCTTAAAGATGATCCAGTCCCACCCCAGAGTCCCTCTCCAGCCCCATGCTGGAATAAAGTGTTTTTCCTGAGGAATTCTGAGGCATTTTATACCAAAAAATGATTGTTCAGCCCTGGTTTAGGGGTTGCTTCTCACAAAAAATCACCAATTTTTGGCTTGGGATGGGAATTTTAGATTCCCCTGGACAGAGAGAAGCAGGAGAGGACCTGAGAGTTCTTTTCCTCAACTCTGCTGACACATTTGATTATTGCTTCAGCAACAAACCAATGCTGTGAAAAAGAAAAATAAAATCCAGATCTTCCAGAAAAGATAAAAAAAAAAAATCCAGAGCTGATGAGCTCTAGATAATTTCTAGGTCCAATCACAGACAATAAAGAACACAAAATACCACACAAAAACCAGATTTTGTGGCTCAGACTGATCTCCACTTAGGATGGAGCTACAAACCTCAGATGGGCTTGATTTTGCTGCAAATAATGAGTGGTTCTGTGCAATTCTTCAAAAATATTAATTGACAACTTCAGGGTAGCCTCTTCTTTGCCTCCTCCCTAAACACAAATTCTCTGTTTGCTCGTGGGGTTTGATTTATTTGCATAAGCAGCTTAGAGATCTTTGTAAGAAATGCTCTTAAAAAAAAGCAGAAGCACGTTTTAGAATTTTAATAATAAAGTCTGTCTGCTTTTTATGACTCAGCTTCATTTGCAAAGGAATAAATGAGCACATCAATGATACATTCAGAGCCCTAAGAATTTCTCCATTCATCCAATGCTGCCTCTTTTTATGAGCTTTATCTTCCTAAATTTTTGTTTGTTTAACTTTATTTCCCTTTTATGTCCCGTTGAGAGAGGGGAAAGGGAAATATTCCCAATACAGAGAGGCACAACTGAGAAACAAAGGACACACAATAATCTCCCAGGATCCTGCTGCTTGCAGTGCTGCTGATAAGAGATTTCAGTCTCCTCCATAAATCAGTTCTCTCTGGCTTGGAAAAGGTTTTAATTTTTAAAGGAAATTGATTGTAAAAGCACATCCAGGTTTGATTCTCTGGAGGTTGGATCCTGGAGAGCTCCTCCGTTCCAGAAATCCAAGTTTGGGTTGATATTGGGTGACACTGGGAGATATTGGGTGATACTGGGTGATTTTGGGTGATATTGGGTGATACTGAATAGCTTTGGTGATATTGAACTGGGTGATACTAGGTGAAATTGGGTGATACTGGGAGATATTGGGTGATACTGGCTGATATTGAATAGTTTTGGTGATATTGAACTGTCTCCTGACAGAATTCCTGCATTCCTGAGGCTCAGGAGCGAGGGGGAGTGGGAGACCTGCAGGAGCTGCCTGTGGCTCTATCCAAGAAGAATTCCTGACAGAATTCCTGCATTTCTGAGGCTCAGGACTGCAGAGGAATGAGAGACCTGCAGGAGCTGCCTGTGGCTGTGTCCAAGGAGAATTCCTGACAGAATTCCTGACAGAATTTCTGCATTTCTGAGGCTCAGGAGTGAGGGGGAATGGGACACCTTCAGGGGCTGCATGTGGCTGTGTCTGAGGAGAATTCCTGACAGAATTCCTGACAGAATTCCTGCATTCCTGAGGTTCAGGAATGCTGGGCTGACCAGGCGTTCAGAGCTCTGCCCACTGCCTGGAGCAAGCAAAAGAAAATAGAATTAATTCCTTGCTGGCAACTTGTAACTCGCTGCAGTGAGTGAGGAAAAGTTTCTCTGTGTGTGTCTGCATTTGTTGGGATTTTAATTATTGGGTTTAGAGGAGATCTGGACGAGGAAGAGCTTGTCAACCCCCTGCCCCAGTAATTCAGCCCAAATCAGAGTTATCTCTAACACAGCAGCCTAATTTCACCAAAGCTGCACAGGGAGAGGCAGGAAAGCTCGATTAGATTCTTGCTTTGCTAATCCCAGTGTGATCAGTGTAAAACAAAGTGCCTGAGCCAGCAGCAGCTTTCAGGGGGGAGGATTATGCTCTGTGAGATTCCAGATCCAGGCACATTCTTCAATAAGTCTGTGACATGAGAGGAGTGGAGAGATGAGAGCTTTGAGCCTGGAATATTAACTCAGGGCTCAGAGAGGAATTAGACACACACTACTTGAGAAATAGGGGGGAAAAAAACTGCACAAAAATGATGGAGCTGCAGCAAAAAGGATGGAGCCTTTTGTGCTAAGAGAAAATAATCACATTTCTTCCATCAATCCCTAATTGCTGGCCCAAAGTGTGCCCTGGGAAGCCAAGGGGAGTGGAGGAGCTGAGCTGCTGTAAATCAGCCCCACTCTGCCTGCTCTGACACCTCTGAATGTTCCAACAAGACACAAATCCATCAGCTGCAGCCCAGCTCTGACTCAGCTCGTGATTCAGCTCGGGCACATCAGTGGAGGTTCAGAGCAGAGCAGAGCAGAGCAGAGCAGAGCAGAGCAGAGCTGGCATTTGATGGTCCCCAGCCCTGTGAACATGCAAAGGTTTTGTTCAGCACTGCAGGAGCAGAATGAGCTCCTGGGGAGGTTCATGATCCACTTTGAGGGACTCTGTCCTTTCTTCTGCAGCAGAAAAGGGGAATTCAGAGAGCCTTGTCTGCCCTGTGGCTGCTTCCAGTCTTCACTGACTTGGGGAAAAAATGTCAGTGAAAAGAGTGATTGGAAAATCCACCGTGGGGGAAAATTCTCCACTGCAGTGCCCATCCCAGCAGGGATGTGCTGCAAACACTCAGAGCTGTTTGCTCTGCAGGTTTCATTTCATATATGAGCATTCCAGACTTCTTAAAAGCACTGCTGCAGTAGCACACCATCCTTAGCCAGTCCAAAATGTTCAAAAGGAAAAAAGGGCTGAAATCAATGGTAAATCAATGCTCACTTTTTGTCCTAAAGGACAAAGGGGCTGAAATCAATGGTAAATCAACGTTCAAAAGGAAAAAAGGGCTGAAATCAATGATGAATCAATATTCACCTTTTGTTCAAAAGGAATCCAGGGCTGAAATCAATGGTAAATCAATGCTCACTTTTTGTTCAAAAGGAAAAAAGGGCTGAAATCAATAGTAAATCAATGTTCAAAAGGAAAAAAGGGCTGAAACCAATGGTGAATCAATGCTCACCTTTTGTTCAAAAAAAGGGCTGAAATCAATGGTGAATCAATGCTCAAAAGGAATCCAGGGCTGAAATCAATGGTGAATTGATGTTCAAAAGGAATCAGGATGAAATCAGTGGTGAATTGATGTTCACCTTTTGCCCAAAAGGAAAAAGGGGCTGAAATCAGTGGTGATTCAATGCTCACCTTTTGTTCAAAAAAAGGGCTGAAATCAATGGTGAATCAATGTTCAAAAGGAATCAGGGGATGGAATCAATGGTGAATCAATGTTCAAAAGGAATCAGGGGATGGAATCAATGGTGAATCAATGTTCAAAAGGAATCAGGG
>JBBMKD010000074.1:3963035-3980775 GCA_037834095.1 Argya squamiceps | reverse complement strand
CATCCAAGGGCTGCAGGAATCAGGGAAAAGCCATTCCTGCAGCCCCTCTCTGCTCCCCTCCCTCCTCACACCTTCCCTGCCCTTTTCCAGGAGCTGAAGGGTCCCAAATGAGATTTTTTTGGAGCACTCCCTCCTCCCTCCTCACTCTTCTAGAGGTTTTTTTTCCACCTTTCTCCTCAGCATTGCCCACCCTGGCCAGGCTGCCCTGTTCCCCCTGCCTCCCTCTGGAAGGAATTCCTGCCTGGAGCTGCCAAAGCTGCTCTGACAAAGCTCCCAAAGCACAAAATAATCTTTAATTAAACAGCCACAAAGGCAAACATTACCCTGGTAATTTATTCAGCCAGATAAACTCCGTCAGGAGGAGTTAGTGATGGATCTCCCTGGATTCATCTTGTCCTGGAATTTGGAGGACAAGTGGCAGCACAGCTGTTTTACCATTTTGGAGAGGTTTGGGGAGCTCAGCTGCTGTGCACTCACCTGCTTTGGTGAGTCCAAAAAATCCAGCAGCCCCTCCCACACTCCTGCAATTAAAAATCACTGTTAAAGGCTTTAATTGGCCCTTAATTCCCAAATAAAGGAATAAGGGAAGGGGCAGCTCCTGCCCTATTTGGTCTGACCTGTCTCATTTTAATCCTAACCTGGATGAGCTCTGAAAAACCAACTTTTTCCCCGGATTTTCCTCATTGTGTGGATGGCAAAGGCTGAGAGATGGAGGGCAGCCCCTGCCTGTGATATCATTGCTTTGGTTGCATCCCTGCTTGCCTGGAAGATGAAAAAGGGCCCAACAACCTCCCTGGGCTGCCTTTTGTACCCAGGGACTGTCAGGGCTGCTCTGGAAAGTTCTGACCTGTGAGCAGAGGGGCTGCAAGAAGTGAAATGGGGAAAATTCAGTTCCCAGTGCCTGCCTGCAGCTGGGACGTGCCCTGCCTGCTCCTTCCCTGCCTGCTCCTTCCCTGCCTGTCAGAACTGCAAAAGTGACATTTCTGGGGACCAGGCACCATCCAGTCCTGTCTGTGGAGCTGAATATTTAGTGGAGTTTATTATTTAATAATAAAATAAAATAAAATAAAATAAAATAAAATAAAATAAAATAAAATTTTCTAACGGAAGGGGGTTTGAGACATCCCCTGCCAGGATGTTTTGGCACTGTCAGGTGTGTAAAACAAGGAATGAGCCAAATCTGCAGGTGCAGAACCCCTGAGCAGATGTGTGGCCAGAGGGGAACAGCAGAACAGGCACAAAAGAGGAGCAGGAAGGAAAAAAAGCAGAGAAATCCCATTGTTATTCTCCTCAGAGCTGGGTTTTGCACAGCCCAGCCCACACTGTGACTCACAGAAGTTTTCCCTGAAGGAGCTGGAAGGATTTTCTCAAGTGGATTTTTGTTCTTTAATACTTTTGGGAGGATGTGGCCAGAACAAGTTAGTGCTGGGGAGGGAGGCTGATGAAATCAGCCGGGATGTGTAATTCCAAAATCAGATTCTCAGCTGCACTCGTGCCCTGCTGAAGTGCTCTGAGCAGCCAGAAGAAATCCTGGGAGAGACAATGAAACAGGATTAGAGGATTTGTGTGGTTTGGGGAAGTGACCAAAACACTAACTTTTCTCAAAGAGTGGGGAGGGAATCTTAGGAGGAAAAATCATCTTTCTGTCAGTGCTGAAAGGACTGACACAAAACTCTGGATTTTCCACTGACACAAAACTCTGGATTTTCCACTGACACAAAACTCTGGGTTTTTCACTGACACAGAACTCTGGGTTTTTCATTGATACAACTCTGGATTTTTCACTGACACAAAACTCTGGGGTTTTCACCAACACAGAACTCTGGGCTTTTTACTGACACAAAACTCTGGGGTTTATTCACTATTTGTACTTAAACACTGATAAAGAAGAGCCTGAGTCAAAGCAAACTCGCTGTTATTGATCAGGAATATTTTAAACCCTGATTTCCAGCACTGTTAATAGGCCCAGGAATTGGCCAGCTGCTCCCATCCCTCGTGGCTCTTTGGGGAAAAAATCCTCAGCCTGTGCAAAGCTGGGAGCATCTCCTCAGGGGAGCTGGGCTGGATTTCAATGGGAACATCAAAAATGGGGTGGATCCACCGTAATCAGTGCCATAAAATCCCAGAATGGTTTGGTTGGAAAGGACCTTCAATCCCATCCAGTCCCATCTCCTGCACATCTCCCACCATCCCAGATTATCCCAAACTGGCCTTGGGCACTTCCAGGGACCCACAGCTCCTCTGGGAATTCCATCCCAGCCCCTCACACCCTCACAGGGAGGAACTTCCTGCCCTATATCCCATCTAACCCAAGCTCTGTCTGTTGAAAGTCCTTCCCACTTGTCCTGTCCTCTTGGCTCTGTCCCTGTAAGGAGAGCAGGAATTTAATCCTGATTAATTCCAGTGATGGCAATGCCAGGAACAAACTGCAGCTCTTTTGTCTGGCCTGAATTCCTGCCCTGGCCAGCAAATCTTGGATGAGACACAGAGGTGTCAACCCCTGGTCCCTTTTGTACCATTTTTTCCCTGTCACAGGTGACCCTTCAGTACACCAGTTCAGGTGGAGGCTGGGATGTTCTTCAGGAGGTTAATTTGGGCAGCCAGGAGGATAAAAACAGACTCAGGATGTGTTGGAAGAGCTGCTGTGGCTCTGGAAATATTCCAGGGCTGTTCCCAGCCCCGTGTTCCTGGTGTGGAGGGATGAGGGGCTGGTTTGGGGTTTGTCTGTGTTTCACCAATCCAATTGGTCTGTGTAAAATAAAAGGGAGGCACAGCCCAAAAATAAAGGAGTCATTTTCAGCCTTCTGAAGTTCGAAGTCTGTGTCATCGTGGTGTAAAACAGCATCACCTTCCCTTCCCCCTTGGGTGTGGAATTCATTCCCTTTCCCACCCCTCTCCCCATCCAAGGGCTGCAGGAATCAGGGAAAAGCCATTCCTGCAGCCCCTCTCTGCTCCCCTCCCTCCTCACACCTTCCCCGCCCTTTTCCAGGAGCTGAAGGGTCCCCAATGAGATTTTTGGGGTGTTCCTGGGGTACCCCAGCCCTGGTTCAACACCTCCCCCTCCTGAAATTCTCCTTGCCCATGTCCTTGTGCCCCAAATGTGCTGAGAGGCAGCTCCAGAGGGGTGATAACACCCCTGGAGAGATGGAGAGAGGGGTGGAGAATGAAAAAAAAACCTTCCAAAAATTGATTTATCTCCTGCCATCCCACCCTGGCTGCTCTAAGGCCTCATAAATATCGGTTTTCTAGCAGGATCCATGTCAGATCTCCAGGGAGCACTGCCAAATTCCCAGCACAGCAGTGACTGCCTTTGCCCAGAGTTGGAGTCCATTAATGAGGGCTGGGCTCTTCTTCTTTATCCAGACATCATCAGAAAATTGGGGTGGTTTTTTTTTTTTGGCTACAGAGCAAATGTTTGGAGTCCTTCAAACCCTTCAAAGGGGCAGCAGTGGAATTCAGCTCTGCTGGAATCTTTCCTTTGAGATCCTGGGCAGCTCTAAATTTACAAACTATAAAGCAGAGAGGTTTTTGTCTTTTACTGGGGTTGTGGTGGCTGTGGAGTTTTATATTTTGGGAGGTGAATTCTTATTTTAAACTTGAGATCAGGGGCACTTCAGAGCCAAAGGATTTTTGGGGCTGCGAGCTTTAGTCCTACATTTAATGACTCTTATATTTAGTTAATCCTATATTTAGTAAGTTCTATATTTAGTGAGTCCTATATTAAGTTAGTCCTATATTTAGTCCTGTCTGAACTTAATTTATCTGCAAAATCATCCCCAGCAAGTTCCACCGTCCCACCCACCCCACCTGTAATTCCCTGATTTGTCAAACCTGTCTTTCCTTTGGGAGAACAATTATTCCTATGGATCAGGGAGGTTTTCCAGCATTTAAGGAGTGAAAATTCCTTTATTGTTGTAAGAATTTATCCTCCAGGGCCACCCAGTGCTGCTCCTCCAGCAGCATCCCAAGGCTCAGCAGCTGAATTATCCCCGTGTGGGATTTTTTGTCAGATCCATGCAGCTGCAAGGTCACTTTTTCTCCCTGGATAAGGAGAATTTTTGTGCAAAAAAGGAGATTTTTGGGGCTGGGGTTCTGTGTAATGAATGCACTGCAGCAGCAGTGACTCCACATTTCTGCTCCATCCCTCTGCTGATCCCGACGTTTTCTCACCCTGTGGATGCCAGGGCTGGGGCTGGGGATTTATTTATTGATTGCTGGTGCAGCAAAGTGAAATTCAGCCCGGCCAAAGTGATTCAAGGAAAGCTCGTTTTGCTGAGCTGTTTGATTTTTTCACCTTAAATCTGAGCTCTGTCTGCTGCAAGAAACCTTCAGCAGGCGTTGGCGGCATCAAGGAATTCACATAAATAACATTTAAAGGGTTTTTTTTTTTTTCTGACAGTGGATCTGGCATAAAGAGTTGCTGGGGGAAAAAAAGGCAGAAGGGTTGACATTGCAGATTTTGCATTTTCAAAGTGAACTCCAGTGAGAAGATCACACAAATAGAATCAAATCCATGGAGCAAAGAGTCCACAGGAGGAGCTGGATCCTTTCATGAGCTGCCACTGAGCTCCTGAGAGTGTAAAAGCAGGAGGAATAATTTAAATTTTGCTATAATTTCATTAATAATATTATTTTCATTTCTTCTAGCTTTTTATTTGCAATTTTTTATTTTTATACTGATCACTAAATCCTCTACATGCAAAAGAGCTCTGAATTTGAACTAATTTAAAAAATCATGAGGCAAAAAAGCAAGCAGAAAGTGAGGAAAGTATTTTTTTTTCTTTTTCTCTGAGAAAACATTCCTGGCTGTAAATGAGAAATACTTCTCTTTTCAGATCCTCAGGTTTGTTTCAACCTGAAACAAACAGCGGTGCAGTTGTGAAATTCAGACTTGACCTCTGGATTGGGAATTTCACTTAATTCATTGAAAAAAACCAGTAAAAAACATTGATCTTTTCCAGGCAAACGTTCATTTTCCTTTTCTCAAAACAATCTTGGTAAACAACTCTCCTTTCTCAAAACAATCTTTGCCAAACGGGTGTTTTTTATTTTTCTAGTTTAACCAATGGCATTAGAGAGGTGTCATTCTTATTCACCAACCATGTTAAGTCTGTATGGGAACACCTTATAAAATGTAGCAAGAATTTTGAAAATAAAACCTTCTTTTTCTACACCTTTTGCCTTCTGAATTATTTGGAGTCTTTTGTGTCCTACAGGCAGGAATGACCCTGAGGCAGAGAATTGTGAATAAACACTGGGATGGGTTTGTGGGAGCAGAAATGGGGCTGGGAGGGATCCCCAGGAAAATCAGGACGTGGGGAAATTTTGGGATTTGGGATTTTCCAGCTCCCTGGAAAAGCTGGATCAGTGTTTTCCTTCCCTAAAGGCCCCAGGGGATTGATCCTGAGATTTTATGGGAAAGTTGCTGTGGGGTTTTACCTGCTCTTCCACCCATTTGTGTCACCTCATCCCAATTAATATCCCAATTACTATCCCAATTACTCTCCCAATTAATATCCCAATTTATATCCATTAATTTTGCCTCTGGATCGAGGGGCAGCAGGGCCAGGCTGTGCCTGACCAGGGGCCTCTGGTGTCTCTTGGCCTTTCCCTTGTGTCCCAAACGATTTCCTGCCTTTTCCTGAGGTAAAAATCACGGAATTCCAGTGCACAATTAATTTATGGTGCACAATTAGCTGCTGTATCAACAACAAAATGAACAATTAATGTAATGACATGAGACTGCTGCCTAATTAAATGATCCTATCACTTCTAAATACGGATTATTTACATTCATGTGAAAGCAAAGCTGGGTGGAACAGCCAAAAACCCCTGAGATTTGTGGGTTACTACGGGATAATTGCATTTATGCACTTTTAAAGCAAGTTTTTAGGTTGTTTTTTTTTAATAAAAAGGTTTTTCCTGGGCTAAGGAACGGAGAAGGAAGGACATGTGTGTTCCCACCCTGGAGCCAACAGTCTGCTCCAGCTTGTGCCAGTCTGATCTACATTTTATCTGCAATGCATCAGGAGTTTGTGCAGCCTTTTTTCTTTTTTTTTCCTTTTTCATTTGGCACAATTCCTGTGGCCTGTGCAGAGATGCAGCCTCGCCAGGCAGGTGCTGCATTCCCTGTAACCCTTGAATGGCTGCTGCAGGAAAACCAAAGGTTGCACTCCTAAACCCAAAAAAAAACTTTCTGTGCTGAGGTAAATTCAAATTACAACAGCCCTGAGGAGACTCTTCAAATGTAGAAAGATTTTTAAAGATTTTTTTTAAGGCCATAAAACAATTATTGTAAGATTTTCAAGCCTAGAAAACTCAATTATTTGGAAGACTTTCAAGCCTAGAAAACTCAATTATTTATAAGATTTTTAAATCCAAAAAATTTGATTATTTGTAAGATTTTTAAAGTCTAGAAAACTCAATGGTTTTTATTATTTTTAAGCCTATAAAACTCAATGTTTTTTAAGGTTTTTAAGCCCAGAAAACTCAGTGGTTTTAAATATTTTTAAAGCCTAGAAAACTTAATGGTTTTAAGGTTTTTAAGCCTATAACACTAAGTGCTTTTTAAGTTTTTTAAGCCTACAAAACTGAATGGTTTTAAAGGTTTTTAAGCCCAGAAAACTCAATGTTTTTAAAGATTTTTAAGCCCAGAAAACTCAGTGCATATGGGCAGGTATAGGCTCGATCTTCCAGGGACAAGGAATTTGTGGCCCTGCCACATTTCCTGGATTTTGTAATTTTGATCCTCTTTTATAAATGTTCACAGCCCATGGTTTGCCTTGGCCTTTAATAAATCTGAATATTTTGTAGTGCAGAATAAAAAAAGAGATAAAACCGAGTGACGATAAAGAACTCTGGGGTGTATAAAGGGAGAAATCTTTTGTCTACACCAGTGTTTGAGGGGTTTTGGACACAAATTTTGGGGTTTTTTTTTTCCATCAGAGGGGATGTGGCTGTGCTGAAATCCCCATCAAGCTGCAGGAATTGCAGGCAGGGTTTAGCAGGGGTTGTCCCTCCCCATCCTGTGCCCCCTTGGGGTTCATTTCTCTCAATAAATGAACAATTTACAATTTTAGGGCTGTTCCTAAAAGCTCTTCCAGCCTAGGTAAGGAAATCAAAGCAGAATCCTGGTTTTTACAGGAAAAAAAAAAAAAAAAAAAGGATAAGGGGCAGTAAGATTTATCAGCAAAGGTTTTTGAGTGATGAGCTGCCTCTGTGGCTTGCTATTTATAATTTGGATTTATAACTCAGTCAAATAACTGATGATGGATTTAAATTCATGAGTGAAATCCTGAGGTTTATTGAAAGCTTTTGCTTTCCAACACAAATTGGAGTAGGGAAATCTTTCCTGAGAGTCCCAATCCCCCTCTAATGCTGTTTTCAAAACTCGGTCTTTTAAAAAAATTCACTAAATTTGGTGTAAAGGAAGTTTAATTAGAAAGGACCAACCCAAATCCTACAGGACCCTGGAAAGGTGGGAAAGACTCCTCAAAGTCCTGACAAATATTGTCTCCCTGTGCTCAAGGCTGGGTGAGTTGCAGGTGGATAAATCTGGAATAAATGGGGTTAATTTATTGGATTTTGGGGCTTCTGCAGGATTCCAAGTGGTATTTTCAATGTCAAAGGTGACTTGGAAAATATTACAGATAATCTGGATTTGTACAAAGGGGAATATCCCAAAGGGGTGTAAATCCCTCCTGATAAAGATACTTCACTTGGAGCATTTGAAATTTCCTTTTTTTTCTTTGATGTTAAGTCTTTATATTTTTTTCATATTTTATATATATTATAAAATATTCTAATATTGAATTAATATAATTTAATACTTAATAGTTATTTATTTACATTTAATATTTATTTAATATATTTAATAAATTTTAATAATTATTTTTAAATATTTATTTTTAAAAATATGTAATTTTTAAAATATATTTTATATCTTTTTTATGTTTTTCTGGTGACACACAATGACAGTGACATTTCACAAAAAAAATCCACTTTAGGAAGAAACAATTCCCATGGTGTCCTTCCAGCTGCAGCTCCTTGATCTTCCCAATTCTTGAGCACCTCGAAGCCAAACTGGAATTAATGATAAAGAACCCTGAAGAACAAAACCATTTAAGATTATGAAGATGTACAAGGGTATGATGTATTTAAAAATGTGCTTTTTTTGCACACTTAACATTTTTTCCTGACTGGAAGCCTTAATGTCTGATTGAAGGCTGTTCATGAGGCATCTCTGGAGATGGAAGAAACAATAAAAGTGATTTAACAAGAGGGGAAAAAAAAAGAGAGGCAGCAATAAATCTGACCATTGTCTGGGTTTCAGCTGCCATAGATCGTGGGGATAATGGCACATTAATGCACAAATCAATAATCAGAATTAAAGCCAGTTCCCAGCCAGGCTCCTCAGAGCTCTGCCGACCTTAACCCTGTTTTTTCTCTCTTGGAGAAGGAGGGAGAGGTGTGGATGTGAAGGGTGTTGGATGTGCTGCTGGGGTGGAGTCTTGTAGAGAGCAGCTGATCCTGTTTTCCTGGGAATTCTGTCAGGAATGAGGCAGGAATTGTGACCCTTTGCTGGGAATTTTGCAGCTCATTTTTGGGGCTGGCAGCAGAGGATCCTCCAGCCTCCACTGGGTTCCATGGAGCAGGAGAGGGAACAGCTGTACCAGGACAGGGAACAGAGAATCCTTTGGCTCTCCCTGGATCCTGTGGAGCAGGACAGGGAGCAGCTCTGCTTCTCAGGGAGCAGAGAATCCTCTGCCCCTCCCTGGATCCCATGGAGCAGGACAGGGAACAGAACAGGGAGCAGAGAATCCTCCAGCTCTCCCTGGATTCCGTGGATCAGGACAGGGAACAGAGAATCCTCTGCTCCTCCCTGTATCCCATGGATCAGGACAGGGAGCAGAGATTCCTCCAGCTCTCCTTGGTCCTGTGGATCAGGACAGGGAACAGGATCCTGAAGAGCAGAAATGGGAGCAGAAAATCCTCCAGTCCCCCTTGGATCCCATGGATCAGGACAGGAGGCAGCTGTACCAGGACAGGGAACAGAGAATCTTCCAGTCCCCCCTGGATCCCGTGGATCAGGACAGGGAGCAGAGAATCCTCCAGTCCCCCCTGTATCCCATGGAGCAGGACAGGGAACAGAGAATCCTCTGCTCCTCCCTGGATCCCATGGATCAGGACAGGGAGCAGAGATTCCTCCAGCTCTCCCTTGGTCCTGAGGAGCAGAAATGGGAGCAGAAAATCCTCCAGTCCCCCCTGGATCCCGTGGATCAGGACAGGGAGCAGCTGTACCAGGACAGGGAACAGAGAATCTTCCAGTCCCCCTGGATCCCATGGAGCAGGACAGGGAACAGAGAATCCTCTGCCCCTCCCTGGATCCCATGGATCAGGACAGGAGGCAGCTGTACCGGGACAGGGAACAGAGAATCTTCCAGTCCCCCCTGGATCCCGTGGATCAGGACAGGGAGCAGCTGCAGCAGGAACAGGAGCAGAGAAACCTGTGGCCCTCCCTGGATCCTGTGGATCAGGACAGGGAGCAGCTGCAGCAGGAACAGGAGCAGAGCTGTTCATGCCTGCCCTGCCCTCCCCCCCGAGCAGGACAGGTTCATTTGGGGCCAGGAGGGCCATTTTTGGGGACACGGCTCATCAGGGCTCCGCTGCCTAACGGGCTGTGACTGGAGAGCTCCTCTGCTCCATCCCTGAGTGGGAGCACAGGAGGTGAAGTGAGGGCCCAGACAGAGGGGGAGGATGCAGAGCTCTGTCTGCCCTTCAAGCTCCAAACCAGCACAGGCAGCTGTGAAATGTCTGTCGGGGGCTGTTTGCACAGAACCCAGCTCTGGGGCCTGCTGGGTTTGTCGTGGCATCCTGAAAAATACAGCTGAAACCTTTGGGAACTTGGCTTTGAATGCATGAATTCATTTCAAATGTGTTAAAGCCAGGCTGGGTGGGCTTGGAGCAGCCTGGGACAGGGGGAGGTGTCCCTGCCATGGCAGGGGTGGCACTCGATGGGATTTAAGGTCCCTTCCCACCCAAACTGCTCCATGTTCCACGTTCAGGTTTTTGGAGACTCATCAGTGCCTGGATGTGGATCCCAAATGGGCCATCCCAGTTCAGGCTCAGCTCCTTTCTCCCTCTCCACCTCTGTGGGAGGCTCACAGAGGACAGATGATATGGGCAGCCCTGGGACTGGAACTGGTTTGGCTTCTGCTTTCTGAGTTTCACAGAATCCTGGAGTGGTTTGGGTTTGGAGGGATTTAAATCCCACCCAGAGTCACCCCTGCCATGGGCAGGGACACCTCCCACTGTCCCAGGTTATCCCAGCCTGGCCCTGGGCACTGCCAGGGATCCAGGGGCAGCCACAGCAAATCTGGGAATTCCAGCCCAGCCCCTCACTGCCCTCCCAGCCAGGAATTCCTTCCCAATATCCCACCCCAATCTCCCCTTTCCCAGTTTGAAGCCATTCCCTGTGTCCTGCCCTCTGTCCTTTGCCCAAAATCTCTCTCCATCCCTTTTCTTTCTGAGCCCCCTGCCCTGCTCCCACCTGGCTTTTGTTCCTTTACCTGGGCAAGGAAAGAAACTGGATTTGGGAAATCCAGATTGCTGCTCCTGCCACAAACCACCATTCTATTTATTTCTGTTATTCACTCTCCCTACCACAAAAAATTACTTTTGCTCCACTCTTCCCTCAGTTTTGTCAGAGTTCCTCGTGGAATCCTCTGTGCTGAGCTGGGTCCTGCACTGCTGGAGTCCCCCAGGCCCGTCTGTTCCTGCTCTGGGACTCTCTGGATTTCGGTTTTATCTCATTTTTTGTCCCTCTGGCTGCGGGAAGAGCCGAGCTGGTGGCAGTAGATGGCACTGTCTCAATCCTGCTCAGCCCGAGCCGGGCGGGCACGGGGCTGGGGGAGCTGGGAAAGGGGTGCAGGTGATGAGAAAAGGGGTGGAGGTGATGGAAAAGGGGTCTTCAAGTGATGGAAAACGGGTGGAGGTGCTGGGAAAGGGGTTCAGGTGATGGAAAAGGGGGTTCAGGTGCTGGGAAAGGGGTTCAGGTGCTGGGAAAGGGGTTCAGGTGATGGGAAAAGGAGTGGAAGTGCTGGAAAAGAGATGGAGGTGCTGGGAAAGAGGTGGAAGTGATGGAAAAGGGGTGGAAGTGATGCAAAAGTGGTGAAGGTGATGAGAAAGGGGGTACAGGTGATGGAAAAGGGATGCAGGTGATGGGAAAGGGGGTTCAGGTGATGGAAAAGGGGGTGGAGATGATGGAAAAGGGGTTCAGGTGATGGAAAAGGGGGTGGAGATGATGGAAAAGGGGTTCAGGTGATGGGAAAGGGGGTGGAGATGATGGAAAAGGGGTGGAGGTGATGAAAAAGTGGGTTCAGATGCTGGGAAAGGGGTGCAGGTGATGGGAAAGGGGGTTCAGGAGACGGGACAGGGGTGGAACCCAGGACCAGGGTTTTCCTGAGGGTGGAAACAGTGACTGGCAAAAATCCCTCAGCTGAGACAAAATGACACCAGTAAAATATTTCTTACTGGGAGGGGAGAGCATCTCCCAGGGGTTTTGCCACTCATTTTAGAGTTTATTTCCACACTTTCAAGGGGGAGCCATGAACAAAAAATCCACTGGGAGATTAAAAAAGCTGAAGGAAGTGGAAACGAAGCCAAATTTTGCCCTTTTGGAAGGAGATAATCAGCAATCATCTGGCCAGGGGAAGGGAATTTAGTTAATGGGAACAGCAGCTCTTTGTCCCCTGAGTGACAGCGACCTTCAGGGACAGGGGACAGGGATGGCCAAGGGGTTTTCATCAGCAGTTCCCTGCCCAGAACTTCCAGGAGAGTTCTGGAACTCTCTGGGAATGTTGGATGTGAAGGCTGTGATGGAATTGGGGGAGGATTTTGTGGGTTTAGTTCTTCTCTGGGGTGGCCCCAGGAGGGAATTTGGGGTCAGGGTACTGAAATTGGGGGTGATTTTATGGATTTAGTTCTTCTCTGGGATGGGGTGGGCACAGGAGAGAATTTGGGATCAGGGTACTGAAATTGGGGGTGATTTTATGAATTTAGTCCTTCTCTGGGATTAGGGTGGCCACGGGAGGGAATTTGAGGTCAGGGTGATGAATTTGGGGGATGATTTTTTGGGTTTAGTTCTTCTCTGGGGTGGGGTGGCCACGGGAGGGAATTTGGGATCAGGGCGATGAATTTGGGGATGATTTTATGGATTTAGTTCTTCTCTGGGGTGGCCATAGGAGGGAATTTGGGGTCAGGGTCCTGCACTTAGAGGATGATTTTGTGGATTTAGTTCTTCTCTGGAATGGGGTGGCCACAGGAAGGAATTTGGGGTCAGGGTGCTGAAATTGGGGGTGATTTTATGGATTTAGTTCTTCTCTGGCGTGGCGTGGCCATGGGAGACAATTTGGAGTCGGGGTGATGAATTTGGGGGATGATTTTGTGGGTTTAGTTCTTCTCCAGCTGCCCAGTAAATGCTGTTTTCATTGAGGAATAGAAAATTATCATTTGTGCAGGAGCCTTTTGTAAAGTTATCCCAGAGCAAGGTGGGATTTGAAGGTAAGAGCAGAGTTACCCCAGAAGGGATCTGGGCAAAAAGCTCTTCCCAGCATTTTAAAGGGGTGGATTTGGGAACGATGCTGAGTGAAATTCCAATCCTCTCCACTTTATTTTGTTGAAATGACAACTTAAAATCCCTTTTTGAACACTAACACTTCTATTATTCCACTTATTCCCAATTTAGGGTTTGCTTTGTCCACCTTCCATTCCCCTCCCGCTGAAAAACACTCGAGAACAATTTTAAATCCTTTTTTTTAATTTGACCTAAACCCAGGAAATGTTTGCAAAAGGTGATGTGTGAGTGTCAGGGG
The DNA here is from genome assembly GCA_037834095.1 of Argya squamiceps. Classification (NCBI taxonomy): domain Eukaryota; kingdom Metazoa; phylum Chordata; class Aves; order Passeriformes; family Leiothrichidae; genus Argya; species Argya squamiceps. The sequence continues at coordinate 3,967,903 of JBBMKD010000074.1, read as the reverse complement.
TGCAGCAAATCTCCAGATTTCCTCCAGCAGCTCTTGGCCAGCTCCTGTTTCCCCTCACACCTTTTGCATTATTGATAATAAAAGCTCAGCCACCGAGTATTAAAAACCAGCACAAAAAAAAATGGGAGGTTTAATTGCAGAAAGGTCAGAATCAGCTGAAAATAAATGTGATTTTACAGCTTCCAATGGCAATTCCAGCCTGCTGCTCTCCCCACCTGCACAGAGCGAGCAGAGTTCAGGGTTTTGTTACAGATTTTGGGGGGAAGAACACGGATTTGTGAGATTATCTTGCAAAAAAGAAAAAAAAAAAGCTTTAAATGCAACAATTTAGCATTAAAAAAAAAGCCTTAAATATAGAAATTTAGCATAAAAAAAAAAAAGCCTTAAATACAGCAATTTAGCATTAAAAACAAATTTAAAATAATTAAAAACAAAACAAAAACAAACCCCAAAAAAACCCTTAAATACAGCAATTTAGCATTAAAAACAACAACAATAAGCAAAAAAAAACCAAACCAAAAAAACCACTTAAATGCAGTAGTTTAGCATTAAAAAAAAAAGCAAAAAAACCCCTTAAATACAGCAATTTAGCATTAAAAACAATGACAAAAAGCAAACAAAAACCAACCAAACAAAAAACCTTAAATACAGCAGTTTAGCATTAAAAAAAAAAACCAAAAACCCCCTTTAATACAGCAATTTAGCATTAGCAACAACAACAAAAAAGTCAGTGTGGCTGTTGTAGAATTTGAACAAGAATTTTGTGCATTTCTGGTTTTGTTTTTTTTTTAAACCCAGTGTGGCTGTTGTAGAATTTGAACAATGTTTTTTGTGCATCTCTGCTTTTGCAGCCACTACCATAAATCAGGAGAAGAAATTCAAGATCTTCAGGGCCACAAATGAGCTCGGAGAGAGACAAAACAAGGGGAAAAAAGAGCAGGAATTTCTCCTTTTCCTTCTTTGCTCCACTCAGGGCGGGGAGGTGGGAGCAGAGCAGAGCCCAGAGTGGTTTTGGGGACTGTGAAAAACGAGGTTCATTTTCTATGTAAATTTTAAGCAATAGGTTTAATAGAAAATAAGACAATTAGGAGATAGAAAAAAAGCAAAGTACGGGTGGCCACACCTTGCTGTATCAGAGACATTCTTTAAATCCCTTTTCTATTGCATCAGTCTGTTGAATATTCATATTTTTCCATAAACTAGTTTCCATACTCCAGGAACTGTTTTGCATGGTCCCTCCTTGGGTCTGCCTTTTTAGAGCCTGAGTGTTTCTGGGCTGTGTCTTCATTTTCACCTCCAGCCTGGGCCTTGGTCCGTGGTTTCCTCAGATGGGAGATGCTGATAGTTGGTGTATCAATAGCAGGGGTTTTTTACACGTTAACTGGATGTTATTTTGACTAAACAGACAGTTTAAGCATATTTTATCAATAGCAGGGTCTTCTTTCCATGTTCACTGGATGTTATTTTAATTAAACAGACAGTTTAAGCATGTTTTATCAATAGCAGAGTCTTCTTTTCATGTTCACTGGATGTTATTTTGGTCAAAGAGACAGTTCAAGCATATTATATCAATAACAGGGTCTTCTTTCCATGTTCACTGGATGTTATTTTAATTAAACAGACAGTTTAAGCATGTTTTATCAATAGCAGGGTCTCCTTTCCATGTTCACTGGATGTTATCCCAACCAAACAGACAGTTCAAGCAACTACTATATGACTACTACCACTGTGCCTAATTTTCTTTACTAACAGCAGAAATAAAAACTCACATTCTTACTACAACATTATTATTCATACAGCACACACCTTGCAAAAAGCCAACTTTACAATACACATTTATAACACAGACCAGAAAAACCCTGCCGGTTTTCCAGCCCTGACCATGCCCAAAAACAGCTCAATTAAGGCACGTGTTAATGGCCTTTGGAGAGCGATTTCAGAGCACGGGAGGACAGGCACGGAAGCTTTTTAAAAATGCATGAGGAGCCAGAGCTGCAGGAGGAGGTTTTGCTGATGAGGAGGAAAAAGCAGAGTCACCCGTTGGCGTCCTGTGAGCTGGGGCTGCGTCCTCACTGAGGATTTGTTACGTGATCCAAAAATTTTTTCATTAATCATTCATTAGCCCTCGTTAAATTCTTTTAACTAAATATTGTTCTGGGTGCTGCTGGTGCCCAGGATATCCTGGGGAAAATGTGCTTTGCCCTCACCCTTAAATTAATTGGGTGATTCGCCCCATCCAGGGTAATTAAGGGGGGGTAAAATGTAATTTTGCTGCTCCTGAGCACCAGGGGAGGGACACATCCTGATTCCTCCCACTCCTTGGCCTGGGAAATGTGGGATGCTGCAGCAAAATCCTGTGATCACACAAGTGCATGAGTGGGGTTTAGACAAAATCCTTTTTGTTTGGGCAGTTCTAGAAAGGACCAGAGCGATTTTGGAAGATGAGATCCACAGATGCTCCCAGTCAGGACGAGCCACTTAAGACAATTAAAGCAGGATTTGCAAAAGCAGCTCAATTATGGGGCTTTCTTTTCCCCCTGGAGAGGCACCAGACTGATTTATTTCCTTGCATCATCTGAAAAATGAGAATATCACTCTCTCCAAATAATAATTAGGATATGCAGTGCCTCAGAGTGGGAGGAATTCTCAGGCAGCTTTGGAGAAAGGAGCTCCAATGCCACCACAACACCTCCAGAGGGGATTTGGGGTAGGAATGTGGCTCTGGAAGTGCAGAACCCGTGGGATCCTGAATGGTTTGGGTTGGGAGGGACTTTAAATCGTCCAGTGTCACCCCTGCCATGGGCAGGGACACCTCCCACTGTCCCAGGTAATCCCAACCTGGCCTTGGGCACTGCCAGGGATCCAGGGGCAGCCACAGCAAATCTGGGAATTCCATCCCAACACCCTCCCAGGGAGGAATTCCTGCCCAAACATCCAATCCAAACCTTCCCTCCTTCAGTTTCAACCCCTTCCCTCTTGTCCTATCACCAGGGAATGGCTTTAGACCCTTTTGCCCTGGAAGTGTCCAAGGTTGGAAAACCCTGCCAAGTGTCCCTGCCCATGGCAGGGGTGGAAAAAAAGATGATTTTCATCTCCTTTCCAACCCAAACCACTCCATGTTTCTATATTTCCAATCCAAACCTGCTTTGCTGCTTTAGTTCCAGAGGAAATGCTGCTTTTGTTCTCAACCTTTGGGAGGAATTGTTGGAGAAACTCATAAAACCAAAAAAAATTATCCATATCCAGCCCCTGGGGGCTGTTCCCTGCATCAGCTCCAGCCTGGGGCCAGGAATTTCTGCCTCACTCTGGTGCCTCTGCCCAGGATGAAATGAAATCCTGGTGAACTCCACAGGGAAGGGATTATTTGGGTCAAGATGTCACAGCTGAGGCAGAACCGAGGCAGCCCCGAGGTTTTGTTCCCTAAGACTCTGGTTGGATTTGGTTTTTTTGGATTTTTTTGTTTTGTTTTGTTTTGATCAAAAGGTTTGGAGTTCTCCAGTGGAGGAGCAATCTTTGGGGAAGGTGATTAAAGCACAGGGTTTTTTATAGCTGGCAGGGATGAGGTTGGGGCTGCTTTTGGCTGCCTTTGATTTCCCACCCCGAGGGACCCGATGCCCACTCAGGGCTGAGCAATCCTGGTCCTGCTGCTGCTGCTGTTGGGAAATTCTTCCCCCATCCTTTGTTTTATCCTTTTTTTTCCTTCAGAGGAGCCGTGGTAAAGGTTTTTTCCAAGTGCATTGTGGGGATAAATCCAATCCTGGGGAGTTTTTCCCTTTTCTCTGCTCAGACAAGGAGCTTCCTGGGGGTGGGAGCAAATCCGGTGCTGATCCTCCTCCTCCTCCTGAGATGGAAATGTCTTTACCACAATGATTCCTGATCTTCCAAACCCACAGGACTCATTCCTTGCATGTGGAGCATGAGATAAAACAGAACCAGTCTTGTGGTTTTTCCTCATAACTTCATTTTTTGCTGCTTTTCAGCTGAATTTAAAAAAATATAAAAATATTTTCCGTCCTTCATTGTGTTGGTGGGTGATATTTTGGAAGGAGCACTGGAAGATGATCCTTCTCCCATCCCACACCTTATTATGATAAACCTAATAATCTGGGTTTATTACAGGTTAATTACAGGTACAGGACAGTCCTTGTTATGAATCAAACACCTCCAGATCCTCTCACTTGGTTTCTGAGCAGAGATTCCCAAGGTTTTCCAGGTGAAAACAAAGCCAGAGGTTTCCTGAACTCTCCACCCTCCCCCATGGTTTCCATAACGAACATTTTGTGTTTCTCCCGGGAGAAATGTCCCCAAAAGTGACATTTTTTTTGCCCTAATCATGAGCTTCTTCCAGCTGCCAGTGCACAGGCCTTTAATTAAACACCATCCTCTTAATGAAAGCTTTTGGAGGTGTCACCTTGTGGAGCTTGATTGGATTTTACTCTGCTGAGGATGGGATCAATTTTCCTCCTGGTTGTTGGCTGAGAGGGTTTTTTATTAATAACACAAATGGAGATTGCTCTTGGAGGAGCTGCTCCTCCTCGGGTGGACGTGGCTGCTCGTGCCAGCTCTGTGCTCTTGGCTCTGGAGTTGATTTGCTGATGACTTTGGTGTGTTCTGGGCTTGGTTTTCCCTCCTGTGCTGGTTCCTGCCATGTGGAATGCCAGCAGCTCTTCCCTGAACTCAGAATTGTGGAAATATGGGATGGGTTGGGTTGGGAGGGACCTTAAAGTCACCCAGTGCCACCCCTGCCATGGGCAGGGACACCTCCCACTGTCCCAGGGTGATCCCAACCCAGCCTTGGGCACTGCCAGGGATCCAGGGGCAGCCACAGCTCCTCTGGGAATTCCATCCCAGCCCCTCCCCACCCTCAT
>JBBMKD010000074.1:3885691-3902032 GCA_037834095.1 Argya squamiceps | reverse complement strand
GGAAGGGAAGGGAAGGGAAGGGAAGGGAAGGGAAGGGAAGGGAAGGGAAGGGAAGGGAAGGGAAGGGAAGGGAAGGCAATACCCACGTGATGAGCTGGGCGTTGTCGTTGCGTTTCCGCCGCAGCAGCTCGGTGTGGCGCCAGTTGGCGAAGGCGTCCAGGGTGAGCCCGGCGTTCCTGCTCAGGGGAAACTTGTCCCCATCCGTCCACACCTCCAGCCCCACCAGGGCCACGTGGGTGCTGAGGGCTTTGTACACCTGCGGCCCAGAATTAATTAATTAATAATTAGTCAATTAAAAACTAATAAAAATGAAACAAAGCTTCGTCCTGGTACTTGGGTCATTGCCCACTCCAATATCCACTCCAGACTTCACAAAGGTTTTCCAAGCTTGGAATTCCAAGAAAGTTTCACCAAATAAACCAGGAAATCTGATTTCCCACTGCATTTTAAACACCTTTAAAATGGAGTTAATATATTTGAAAATTCCAACAATTTTGGAAGAAATTTGGCTTACCAAACTAAACAAGAATCAATTTATTCTTTTTGAAACAACCACTCACTTGACAAGTGACTGGAAAATATCTTAAAGTCTTGGTAGAAATAATTAATGTAGGAGTAGAAATAATTCTTATTAAAAGTCTCATATCTGAAGGCAAAAAACAGGAGAATAAATTACCAGGAAGTTGAGTTTTCATTCATTCCTACGTGTAATAATCAAAATTTATGTTTACAATAGAAAGAATTTATAAATCACTTGGATTTCTATGGTTTTCAATAGAAAAAGATTTCTAGATCACTTGAATTTCAATGGCTTTAAGTAGAAAAAATTAGAAATCACTTGGATTTTCATGGTTCCCAATAGAACAGAAAATTAAATAATTTGGATTCCAATGGCTTTCAATAGAAAAAAAATTACAAATCATATGGATTTCATTGCCACTTGTTTGCTCTCACCGTGTTGATGTAGTTGACTATTCCAAATATCCTTTGTCTAATTCTTTTAGCATCTTCATCATATTTCTTGTACTGAAAAGGCAAATACAGCAAGTCAGGGGAAGGAGAAGGAAAAGGGGATTTATCAGGAAATAAATATCCCACAGTAGATTGGTTTGAAAACCACTCCAGGGATAAAAAATAATATTTTATATTTAAAATATTTTATATAAAAATCATACTCTACATAAAAAATATGTTTGATGTAGGATTTTATCAAACGCTGGCTTTCAATATCAGCCCCCTCCAAAATGTGAATTTCTGTGTGGGGTGGAGAGAAGGAGTTGGGCTCAATGGTCCTTGTGGGTCCCTTCCAAATCAGGATATTCCTTTCTAAATCAGGATATTTCCTTCCAAATCAGAATATTTCCTTCCATATCAGGGTATTCCTTTCCAAATCAGGATATTTCCTTCCAAATCAGAATATTTCCTTCCATATCAGGGTATTCCTTTCCAAATCAGGATATTCCCTTCCAATCCAGGATATTCCCTTCCAATCCAGGATATTCCCTTCTAAATCAGGATATTCCCTTCCAATCCAGGATATTCCTTTCCAATCCAGGATATTCCTTTCTAAATCAGGATATTCCCTTCCAAATCAGGATATTCTTTTCCAAATCAGGATATTCCAACAGGAGAAGCACTGCATGATCATTTCTGAATCCCTGACATCTCCAGGTGGGGATTTTACATAAAATCCCCTTTAGAAATCCCATTTCCCAGCCAGGCTCAGAGTAACCTCATAGCTCTTGTAGAAGCCCAGGAATATGAGTTGGGATACCCTGGGAAACTCCTGTGGAGCTGATCAAACACAAAATAATAATTCCAAAACTCACCAAAGCATTGTCTGCAACGATGTAGAGCTCCAGGTACTTCTTTGCTTTCAGGTAGGATCTCATCTAAAAGAATCATTTATTTATTTAAAATTACTTTTTAAAAGTTTTTCCAATCCCAACCTCTGCAGTTTCAAAGCTGTTTATTAATTATTGAGGGGATTTCTTTGGCCAAGTAATTCAGAAGGGTTTAAATGATAAGAAGTAGGCTGGATATTTAAATTTTTATTCAGATATGGAAGGTAAAATAGATATTAAGGGGTATTTAGGTGTTAAAGGTGCATTGGGCACCTGTTAATAAAGGCAGGAAGGTTTAACTCAGCTGAAACCTCAGATCTGGAAGATTTTGTTCATGGTTTTAAGATCTGACCCCGCTTCTCTGTGTTTAAACAGCTCCTTAGTGGAGGTGCCACCAGACCAAGTGGGATTTGTGGAGGTGCCAGCAGACCAAGTGGGATTTGTGCCATTTAGAGTTTTCCAATGGCCTCAAATTCCCTTTTTTTTGGTTTTTTTTTGATGGCACAGCCCTGCCCTTACCTCTGGGCTGTTGCTGGATCTGAAGATGTCGTTGGTGGGGTCACTGGAGTCCTGCTCCCAGGAGTTGTTGAGCAGCCCACAGGTTTTGATGGGCTCTTGTTTCAGGGCCTCGTATTTATAAACCACATGTTCCTCCCTGTCTGAGGCTCCCAGGGGCTCGATGAGGAACTTCTGCCCACGGGTCTCAAAATAGCCACTAAAAAAATGGGTTGGAATGTGAGATTTTGGATCAAAAGGCAGCTTTTATCCCGAGCATACAGACCCTGGGAATATCCCTGCAACACTTTGGAAGCAGAAATTAATTAATTACTGAGTCAATTTGGGGAAGATTTGGGGGCTCTCGGTCAAAGAGGAGCTGGGTTAGGAATTAATTTGATTTAAATTTTGGGGGGTTGTGCTGACAGAAGTGGTTGAAAAGTGGATTTTGTTCCAGTGGGAAATTCAAAAATGTTTTCATTCTGATTTGAGGTAAAAAACTGAAATATTGTAAGGAGCTAAGAGTAACTATTTTTCTCCCTTCTTCCTCTGTTTTTCTTTGGGAAACCACTTTCCAAAGCCTGAATAAAAGCTCACATGACTTCTTTTCATCCTGATTCTTTCCTGTTGGAACATTTATCCCAGAATTCTGCTCCTGGGGCCCAACCCTGTCTCACCTCAGCCCCGTGCAGGTGCTGATGCTTGCCACAGAGTCAGCATCCCCCTCCACGTGGCCTCCATAGTAACAGTGATCCTGGTGGGGAAAAAAAAGATAATCCAGGGTCAGGATGGGGTGTCCATGAGCTCCACTGTGTCCAGGGATTCCAGAAAACAAATTAAAACTATCTACAAGCTACAATAAAACTGCATTATTGAGGAAGTTTCCCATTAGGAGATGATTAAAAGGAATTTTAAAGGTTCATGGTCATTTCCATGTTTGCTGCGGACCCATTATTTTTATCTTTCAACACAAATTGTGACAAAAGCCAACAATTCTGGGCTCTGGTCAATGCACAGCACAGAAAAATAATATTCCCAGTCCCTGCTCCAAATTAAGCACACAGTGCTGGGCTGTGATCAATTAAAGTCCACTCCAAATGGTTTTCTTGAGGCCAAATTTCAAAGAAAGGCTCTTGAATTACCCAACAATTAAAGGCATTAATTTCAGTGAAATTAAAACACAGGTATTATATTAAACATGGGTAGGGGAAATGGTTTTGGGACTTAATTGGCTCAAGGATTTAAGGTTTTTCTTTCTGTGTTTAAAGAGATTTCAAAGTCACTGAGGGGTTTTGGAAAATTTTACCCACAGAGTTTTCCTGAATGGAATTCTTAAAAATCTCTCTCCAAACCTTCATTCTCTGTGCCTTTTGTTGTCTGGTGGATTTTGGTTTAACTTCATCATTTATTTGTCTTTCACCAAAAAAATCCCAACTTTGTTATGGGTAAAAAGACATCCACAAAGGGAAGGTTACTGGGGGAAAGTGGAGGATTTATCTCCATCCTTTAGGGGTACAAGAGGAAAAACTCTTGATCACAACCCAATATCCCCAGGGTAGGAATAGTCCAATATCCCCAGTGTAGAAATTCCCAGTTCAGCACAGGTTGGGCTGTTCAAATTTGTCTTTATCCAGGTTTTTCATGGGATTCATCTAGGGAGTAGAAATAATTGGAGAAATCAGGAAAAAAAAAATCAAAAATAACCAACCCAGAGTTATTTATGCACATTTATTTCATTCAGAAATCCTCCTAATTGCTCCTAACAAAGAAAACTGCTCCCAACAAACAAAATTTGGCTTCGAATTCCAGATTGTTTGGGCACATTTTATGGGCTTGGAGAATTTCAGGTGGGAGCTTTGGGGAAGATCAGTGCACAGCGAATTAAAAAAATTTTAAAAATTAAATTAAAAATTAAATTAAATTTTTAAAAAATCCCTTTCTTCAGCAAATGCCGCTTGTCTTTAGGTGCAGAAGCGATTTGTCAGGGCTCAGAGGAGGCAGCCGGGCTCGGGTGCCCAGAGCGTGGCTGGAAACGTGATCCGGGAGGAAATGGGGCTTTATCAGCCCCGGGATCTCCCTGGGACCGGGGCAGGAATCGGCTCACGGGGCTGGGCAGGACGAGCAAAGTCTACGCGGAAAAGGCGGGAGGTTGAAAGGATGTTTTCCCGACAAAAGGCTGGAATTCGACCCAGAAATTGTTCAGCAGCCATTGAGGTGGGAGCCAAACCCTGGAGATTATTCTCAACAGGCACAAGGGACCAATCCCAACTTCCCCATCCCTCCAGAGCCTCACTAAATCCAGGCTTCAAACCCGGATTTCAAACCTGTCCTGTCTCATTTCTCCCATTATTTCACAAACCCATGGATCTCACATGGATCTCACATGGACCTCAAGATTGGAAGCAAAAGGGAAAAATTATTTTCCTCTGTTCTCTGTCCCTTCAGAGCCACTCTACATGACTTCAAACCTGGATTTCAAACCTTTCCTGTCTAATTTCTCCCATTATTTCACAAATCCATGGACCTCAAGACTGGAAGCAAGAGGGAAAAGATATTTTCCTGTGTTCTCTGCCCCTTCAGAGACACACCAAATGACTTCAAACCTGTCCTGTCTCATTTCTCCCATTATTTCACAAATCCATGGATCTCCTGTGGACCTCAAGACTGGAAGTAAAAGAGAAAAATTGTTTTCCTGTTCAGGGAAAAAAAAAAAAAATTCTTTTCCTGTTCCTGTATTACCTTGATGCGAGGAGTTGTTGTTATTTGTCGGCCGTCAGCAGAATAAAGAGTTTCAGAATAATCCCCAGCCAGGAGATGCCTGCAGGGAGCCAAGCACAGATCGTTATTCCGAGGGAATTGCTGCCGTGTGGAAACGAGGTGATGACACAGCACCCGGAGAATGTGGGGAATTCAAACAATTACTCAGGTTATTCTTAGTATCGGGAGAAACTCGGGAAGCAAAAGCTGCAGGGAGGGGGAATTCTGTTTGTTCATGAATCCTGACTCAAGCAAAGAGGCTTGCCTAAAAGGAGAAAGCAATTAAAGGCTGAGGTGAACTCATCCCCTGGCAGATCTGGATGCAAATGTACAATTACATATTGATTTTTCTTTTTTTTTGGCCCTTTTTACATCTTCCTGAAAGCAGCACATCTGCAGTGACTCTTCCACTGCCACAATCCCATTTCTCTTCCAAGCTCAGGATTTAGTACAACACCATTTCCCTCCCCCCCGACTCCAAATATTTGGCTTAGATTAAAACAGTTAATTACAGCCTGTATTTAACATGAATTGATTGTGGCACCACTGTATTTGCACAGCCTCTGGAAATTCACCCATTAACCCAGACCTGTTGGAGCGTGTGTTAATGTTCTGCTGGAGCCAGACTTTCAATTTCCAGGAAGATTTTGTCAGTGCCAGGTTTATATTTGGTTACTCCAAGTCAAAGAGAAGTAATGCTAAGGTAAATATCTGTATCAGTTTATCTATATATCTATTCATCTATATATCTATCTGTATATCCATCAGAAGGCAAAGAGCACAGAAAAAAAGGCTTTTATTGTCTAATTCTCACTACCTTTTATAAGGTGTTTTGATACAGACTTAACATGATTGGTGAATAAAAACCTCTTTAATCCCACTGCTTAAAATAGAGAAACAGCAAAACACCACCTGGAGAAAAGTTTGTTTGGAGAAAGGAGAGTTGTTTGCCAAGATTGTTTTTAAGAAGAAACTTTCTTGAGAATTTTTTTCCTTGGGAAAAGTTAGCAGCTGCTAGCAGGCTAAATAATTTTTTAGATTTAGAGAGAGCTGAACTGAACCCACCAATTTTTTTGGAGCTGCAGCACCACTTCCTCCCCGTTGGCTTTGATCCCGTACTTCACCCTGTCGTCGTATTTGCTCTGCAAACAGATCTCAGTGTCAGAAAAAGCTCTCCTGGCCTCACCAGAGGTGTCGTTGGACTGCCAGCCCTGTTCTTTTCCTCCTCTCCTCACCAAAAACAAGGATGCTGGCAGGAGCAGGAGAAGCAGGAGGTCGCTGTGTTTGAGGGGGTTTAATTAGAGGAGCAGATTTGACTTGGCACGATTCATTTCTGCCTCCAAATCCTGAGTGCTGAGGGGATGTTTGGGTTCAGACACTTCCAGAACACTCTCTGGAATGGCACAGACTTGATTATTGGTCTCATTTAATCCAAATTTAAGCGCCCACAGGTTATTAAAACTCAGGTTATTCATTAATTATTAAACCGAGGTTATTAATTAAGGTTGAGTGGTACAAATCCTGAGTGCTGAGGGGATGTTGGGGTTCAGACACTTCCAGAACACCCTCTGGAATGGCACAGACTTGGTTATTGGTTTTATTTAACCCAAATCCAAGTGTCCACAGGTTACTAAAACTCAGGTTATTAATTAAATATTAAACCCAGGTTATTAATTAATTATTAAACCCAGGTTATGAATTAAGGTTGAGTAGTAGAAATCCTGCGTGCTGAGGGGATGTTGGGGTTCAGACACTTCCAGAACACCCTCTGGAATGGCACAGACTGGATTATTGGTTTCATTTAATCCAAATGAAAGTGTCCAGAGGTTACTGAAACTCAAGTTATTAATTAATTGTTAAAAACAGGTTATTAATTAAGGTTGAGTAGTACAAATCCTGCACGCTGAGGGGATGTTTGGGTTCAGACACTTCCAGAATACCCTCTGGAATGGCACAGACTGGATTATTTGTTTCATTTAATCCATATTAAAGTGTTCAGAGGTTATTAAAACTCAGGTTTTTAATGAATTATTAAAACCAGGTTATTAATTAAGGCTGAGCAGTATCAGAGCCCACATCTTTGCAGAGACACAAGTTCAGAGGAGCCTCAGGATGGCCTGAGGGGTTCCTCAGCTCCTCTTCACTCAACACCACGTCACTTCTCCACATTTTTTCTTCTGGAAGAGCAAATGTTTGTCCAAATTCTCCTACCCTTGAAACCCAAAGGTGTTTTAGCTCCATAAATCCTTCCCCATTCTCCTAGGATCACCCAGAGAATGATCTCCTCTCCTACCTCTGAGCTGGTTCCTGCAGCTCTCCTGTGCACCGCGTGCAATTTCTGCGGATAAACGATTTCATATTGCTCAGCTCCAGAGAACTTCCCTCTGCTGCTGCCTGGGGATGGATGAAAACACGATTTCAATTTATTAAACACCCACTTTCATGGCTGCCCAGGTGATTCTTTGAAGTTCTTGCAGCACCTCGTGCTCCCCTGCTTTGCCTCCATGGTGTGACCTGACACCAGAGGTTTTCACATCTGGATTTTGGAGGATTTTTCCCCTCCCTGACTACTTCCAGGTGTCCAAACATTTTCTGCAATTCCCTTTGTGTTTTTTCCCCCTGCTCTGAGCAGTTCAAGTCCCAACAGGCCAGTCCAGCCATGCCAGGGCAGCCTTTTCCCTCTGACATGAATTAATGGATTTGGGTTTGTGGAATGAGAGATCTCCAAACCTTATCGTGTAACCAACATCAGAGGTTTTCACATCCTGGATTTTGGAGGATTTTGCTCCTCTATGGAAATTTCCAGGTTTCCAAACAGTTCCTGCAATTCCCTTTGTGTTTTTTCCCCCTGCTCTGAGCAGTTCAAGTCCCAAACAGGCCAGTCCAGCCATGGCAGTGCAGCCTTTTCCCTCTGACATGAATTAATGGATTTGGGTTTGTGGAATGAGAGATCTCCAAACTTTATCACGTGACAGACAGGCCCAGACTCTGCCTCTGCATCAGCAAATAAAACTTACACAATGCAAGGTTTAAAACAAGATTCCTGCTCTGGGAGCCTTTGGTAGGTAAATAATTGTGGCAGAACTTTAGGAGGGGTTGGTAATAAATAATTACAATTACAATTTACAATTAATTACAATAAATTGCAATTATATTTAATAATTACCATTATTACATTTTTTTTATAATTACAATTACAATTGCAATTTTTACCTCTTGAATTGTGTTGAAGGAGGGACAACAGAAGGGTGGGAGAGGCATTTGGACATGGCCAGGTAAAAAAAATAATGGGAGATAGGCAAGAAATGAGGAAAATCTTGAAGGTGCAAGAAATCCAGGAGGTTCCTTAACCCCCAGAACCCTTTTTGGGTGGTCTCTCAAGGTCTGCAGTGGCTGTAAAGAGCTGGGTGAGGAAATGCAAGGCTGATAAAAAAAATTTCTTTTTGTTTTCTGCTCTGAAGGTCAGCAAATGAGGAGCAAAGTGAATTTGGGGTCTGCCCTGCAGGGGTGAGCACACCCTGGGGTTCATCCTAGCAGCTGCGGGAAGGTTTTGGGAAAACAGGGTAGGAAAAAGGATGTGTTGGTATCTAAACCAGCAGGTTTTAAATAGCCCTGAGCTCTTTAATCTCCTACAAAAGGGAATTTCATCTGAATTGGCGAATTCTTGGGAGCCTGTATTTAAAAAATAAAACAACAATGACCAAAAAAAAAAACCCTAAGCCAAAAAACCCCACAAAAAAAAAGGAGCAGAGCACCTCCCATGGTAATTCCTGCCCCAGGGCCAGGTTTTTCCAGGAGAGAGCCCTCCAATTACTGTAATTTTCTCTCTGGAACAGGAGAGCACATCCTCCTGCAAATTGTGGCAGTAAAACAAATGGATCCATTCTTTCACCGCTGATTTATTTGATTCAAGCCTTTCCAAAAAGCAATTGCAGAGCAGAGCTGGTTGTATCTTGATGAAGATGTTGATTTAATGGTGCACAGGGATCCTGTGTCAGCTGGGCTGTTACACCGAGCACGTGCTGGGAGCTGCTACCAGGTGTAACTTTACTACTGCCACTCACAACGGTGGTTTATGGGGTTTTAAAGCAATTAATTATGTTTGTTTTCCAGAAAAAAAAAAAATCTGCTGCTTTTTCAGATTGCTCTCAAGTGTTGCAATCCCAGGAATATTTCAAACCTCTGGGAACAGAGATCCCCACCTTTATCTCTCCACACCCTTTGTGCAACTCCAGGCCAGAGAGTTCAAGTTAAGGCGAGGTTTAAAGGACTAAACTCATCCCTTCCCTGCAGTCTGAGCCAGACACAACCTCGAGGAAAACTGGTTGGTTTTGTTTGGAATGAATCCTTCCTTCCAGGGAGTTTTTTTTTTTTAATCAGTACATTGTCTTTGCTGCCTTCAGGCTTTGTCTGGAGCTTGAAGGAGGAAAAGGAATTTCTTGGGCTTCGTACAATGATTTGTAATAAGGAACAAATAATTGTGTGCTTTTCCAAGGGCCTCAACCAGCAAAAAAAGAAAAAAAAATCATTAGGGAGGATTTTATTGACAATGAAGTTGTGGTTTTGTCAAGGGAAAAAAGATAATGGTGTGGACATTTTCAGATATTCTGTGCAAATAAACAAATTATAGATTTGTGCCTGACTGCTAACTATATGTTTAATTATGGATATAAATCCTGTGCATGTTTGTGCAGGCCAAGCCCTGAAAAATTCCATTCCCTGTTGACAGGAATTGAAAGAAATTGTGGGGGGAAAAAAAAAAAAAAAAAGTAGGGTCTGCTCAGGTGGAGTCACTTCAATATAACCTGAAGTATCACACAGATAAATTCAATACTTTAAATTAGATAGTGTTGTAATTGAATACTTTAAATCAGGTGATGTTGTGATTGAATCCATACAGAAATCTGTTATTTTATGGCCAAAATGCTGATAAATTGGTGTGATTGGGTAAATTGGCCTCTCACTTGCAGGGTAAATATTTTGCTTTAGTGGCTCTACAAAGCCAACCAGTTGTGGGTCTTTAAGTAATTTGCAGCCACTTTTCAAACATGTAGATGCTGCTCTAACTAAAGAATTAGAGAGAATTGCTTTGAAGAGAAAATTCCAGATATCCCAAACTCCATTTCCCAATGGCTTTAACTGGCTCTTCCTCCTTATTATCTACCAGTTTATAATTAAAAATCCATACAGCCTTATCCATAGCAAAACCAGGTAAAGGGCTAAAACAAAACAAAAAAAGAAAAACGAAACAAAAAATAAAGAAGTGCAGTACCTTGTTGGAGGAAATGCAGGAGAAGAGCAGAAATGAGGAGGATTTTCATGTTCTGCGGTGGCCAAGGCTCTGTGGGGTGGGAATGTGGTGTTCCCAGCGTGGCCCTGCCCGGGAGCTGCTCCGGGCTCTGAGTGAGAGGCAGGGACACGGGTTCAGCTTTATTCCTGCTCCTGCAGGAGGAAGTGTTTGCTCAAGGTGTTGCACAACACCCAAGTCACAGAGAGTTACAGAGAGGGGAGTTCCTGCTGCCTCGGGTCGTGCCCCAAATATCGGGATCAGGATCTGTCTCTGCTTTGGGTTTGCTTCCCTAAAAATGGGGGAAAAGAGAATTAATTGCATCAATAAATGGATAAATTGCTAAAGCAAAAAAATGAATAAATCAATAAAGGTGGAGGTTGGAGCTGTCATTGATTTACAGAAAGGTTGGGCTGCTCTGATTCCATCTGATTCCATCTATCCGTGGCCTGGCTGATAAAAGCTGGAATAAAACCAGTAGAATGTCAAGGAATGGGAGAGCTCCCAGGAAGTTTGGGGTAAAACAGGTCAGCAGGGCTGGGGGTGAAGCTGTGCTTTAATTCTGAGTGTTTACCCCTGAGTCTGCTCAGTGAATCACTGAGAGAATAAACACTGAGCAGAGCCTTTTGCTGCCCTGTCATCCCTGTTAGTAATGTTTGCTTCTGGCTCGGATGATTCAATCCAGGAGGCAGAGCAGTGGAGGATCCAGGTGAGCTCTGTCCAATAATATCCCCAAAATCCTCCTCCAGAAAATGATCCCATTGACTCAGCCAGCTGTAATAAAGGAGTAATAAAATTGCTCAGGCCACAGGTGTCAATACCTAGAGAAAGTGAACTTTTCATGGGTTAAAATTGGAGTTACAGAGCACTGGGATGAATCATCTGGGTATCAATTAATATTCCTGTGTGGCAGTGTCAGCAATACACATGGCACAGTAATTTACATAGTCATAATTTATGTTAATATATGAGTAAATATAAAATTATGTTAATAAGTGAGTAGATATATCTATATAAGTCTACAGGGAAATTTTACTGCCATTACCCTTCTCATAGAAGCATTAGTAAATAACTGCCTTTCTGCTGAAAAGTTCTGATTTTTTGAACATTTTTAAGCCAAACTTTCCCCTCAGATTTTTGCTGGATCTCCAGACGTTCTGGGACAGATTGGGAGCTGCAAACAGATGGGTTTGGGCTTTTATTAAGTGTAGGACGGTGCTAATTGATAACAATTTTTGGCAGCTGCTTGTTTGGGACACTTCAGTCAAATATTTCAACTCCTGTTGCCATCCCAGGTTAGGAAAGAGGCCTCCAGGGAAAGAATTCATGAAGGATTTGGACATCTCCCCGCCCAGGTGCTCAAAAATAAGACAGGAGCCATGTCATTCAATTTAAGTTGGTGCATTTTAAATTCTGTGGAGATGAAAGGGTGGACAATTCAGTGTTTTAAACGTTCTATGAATAAAAATAAGCTGGGCATTTTTGGATTGCATCCTCGCCTCTTGAAAAAAAAAATAAAATAAATAATGAAGAGAAATAACTGTGAACAACTGGTTCTAAAAACAAGTGGCTGCTGGCCAAGCATTGATCTCAGCTCATTCTCTGGGCATGACGCAGGTGAAAATGATGTGTGACCCTCCCCATCCCCAGAGTTAATGCTGTTAATAATCCCGTGCTTTCCAGCAGGATGGAAGGGAGAGTTCCATCCCAACAAAGGGCTGGCAGGAAGGAGGGAATGCGAGGGGATGAAGGTCTTGGGGAGACTTGAAAGGGAATGGGATGTAATTTCCTTCAGTGTCTGGAGAAGCTTTTGATGTTCCTGCCCTCGCTCCAGCGATTCTGGAATAATCTGATCTTGCCTTCTTCCCCTGGAGGGGCTCACAGAGGTGCTCCTGAGGTCTCAGCTGCCTTGGGATTTTTTGAGTTCACTCACAGAGGTGCTCCTGAGGTCTCAGCTGCCTTGGGATTTTTTGAGTCCACTAAACAACTGGGCAAAGTCCAAGTGAGCAGTTTTCATGTTCTTAAGGGGGTAAAATGGGATGGCAAGTTTGGCCTCAACTCTTAGTAAATAAATATTGGTGTTTTTAACCAATATTTTAACCCAGGTTCTCTCTGAGCAATCAAAAGGAAGAAGAAGCAAAGGGTGAATTTCACCCCTACACTGAGGACAAGTCCTGCACAAGTCCTGCCTGGATTGAAAGTAAAAGGAGTTGTATGTGGAGCACTTAGCAGAGTTCAGGAAAAATCCAGGCGTGAATCACTTCTCTGCTCTGCCTTGTCCTAAAGCTCGTGCTGAGCCAGGTTTGGGAAGGTCCTGAAGTATCAAACAGGGATTTTCAGGGGTAAACATAGTCTCCTCCAAGAGACCCATGTTCACCCTGAATCCCTGAGACAGAGCTGAGCAGCTGAGGGCCAAGACTGGGCCTGGTTCCTTTTCTGATTCTGTGCCTGGTTCCGTGCCTGGTTCCATGCCTGGTTCCTTTTCTGATTCCATGCCTGGTTCCATGCCTGGTTCCATGCCTGGTTCTGATCCTGGTTCTGTCTCTGGTTCTGTCTCTGGCTCTGTGCCTTGTTCTGTGTCTGGTTCCATTCCTGTTTCCATTCCTGGCTCTGTGCCTGGTTCTGTTCCTGGTTCCATTTCTGGTTCCATTCCTGGTTCTGTTCCTGGTTCTGTGCCTGGTTCTATTCCTGGTTCTGTTCCCAGTTCCATTCCTGGTTCTGTGCCTTGTTCCATTCCTGGTTCTGATCCTGGCTCTGTTCCTGGTTGTGTTCCTGGTTCTGTGCCTTGTTCAGTCCCTGGTTCTGTGCCTGGTTCTGTACCTGCTTCTGTGCCTGTTCTGATAACTGGTTCTGTGCCTGGTTCTGTGCCTGGTTCTGTGCCTGGTTCTGATCCTGGTTCCATTCCTGGTTCCATGCCTATTGTGTGCCTGGCTCTGTCCCTTGTTCTGCTCCTGGTTCCATGCCTGTTCTGTGGCTGGTTCTGCTCCTGGTTCTGGCCCTGGTTCTGATCCTGGTTCTGTGCCCCCATCCACCCCGGCCCAGCTCAGCAGCTCCGCCCCAGCCCCACATCCTGTTCCTCTGGGGAAGGGCTGTGGGATTGCAGAGCAGCCACAGCTCCATGGCCTCACTGCCCCATGACCTGCCTTCCTCCTGCCCCATTCGCCTCTCCAGGCTCCATCCCCACCCCTCCTGCAGGTTGTTTTTCTCAGGAATAGTAGAAATAAAAAATAATAGAAATAAAAAAATAATAGAAATAAAAGCACTCAGCTTGGCCTCTGTGTTCCAGCCCTTGGCTTCCTCCATCTGCTCCCACCTGCATTCCAGTGTCCCCACAACCTGCCTCTCCCTGGAGCCCCAGCCCTTCCTCTCCCCTTCCAGAGTGATCCAAAACCCACTGGAGTCAACAGAATACTTTTTGTGCCCTTCCAGGACCTTGGATCTACTCTTGGATGAGCTCTGTTCCTCATTAAAACCTCTTCTTCACATAAAGCTTTTCCTTGTGCTCGCCTCTGTTGTCTCACACATCCCCAAAGTGAATAATCCCCTTTTCCTCAACTACCGGCCCTCAATATTTTATTTTCTGGGGTTTTGTAGAAGGAAATGATCCAATGGTTGCTTTAGACCAGAATGTTTGGAAAACTTCCCTCCCTTCCAGCTGCTCATTACCTGCTCCTCAGCTTAAGTGCAGCACTGGCTCTGTTTGTACTACCAGGCTTTAATGTAAAGTAAATATAATATTTTCTCACTGAAATGATGATTGCAACTACCTCAGTAAGCACCAACTGAGGTGTTGTTTTTTTTTTTTTGCTGTGTATTTAATCAGGTCACAATCTGTCATCTGAGCCTGACTAATGAAACCGCATCACAAATATTTTACGTCTCGGCAGCAATTTTTTTGCCCTGAGAAGGTCATAGACATACTTGGTGTTACAAGCGTGTGCCTTCCTTCCTTCCTTCCCTTTTCTTTGAAATGTAGGGCCAAAAATCAGTTACTTCATCTTCCCCCTTCGTTAGCCTGTTTTTGCTTAATTATCCTGCCCCAGGGTGATGGAGGCTGTGCAGCTCCAACCACTGCAGCCTGCAGGGAGTTAACTGAAGGCACGGGACCTTGCCATGCATTTCTCAAGAGCCATGAACTTCTTGTAAGTTCTTAACTCGGTTACAGTGATTTTTTTTTGAAGGTTAATTCTCCTCAGAACACACCTGCAGCCCCATTTCTGGCCTTGGCCCCTGTTGTGTAATTGTGTGCACACGTCCGAGCTGTTTAATGTTCTCCACGGCACGAGTGACAAAGCAGATCATTGTGAATTAAGGAGCCTTTTTGTTCTTTTTTTTTTTTTTTTTTTTGCAGGTGTTGCTTTTGGTGTTGTTTACCCTGGTCCTACATGAGGGCTGGCTCCCTTTTCCCCAGGGACAGGGAATTCTGCCTGCTCCTACGTGGGGCTGAGCACAGTCCTCTGCTGGCTGGGATCCACCAGGGCTGTGCTGGCCACGTACGAGGGCTCTGCTCTGAGTTCAGAGGGGTGTGGGTGGATCCATAATCATGGAATGGCCTGGATTGGGAAGGGTTTTAAACATCATCCTGCTCCAAACCCCCTGCCATGAGCAGGGACAGCTCCCACTGTCCCAGGCTGCTCCAGCCTGGCCTTGGACACTTCCAGGGATGGAGCAGCCACAGCTCCTCTGGGAACTCCATCCCAGCACCTCCCCACCCTCACAGGGAGGAATTTCTTCCAAATATCCCATCTAAACCTACTTTCTATCAGCTTGAAGTCATCTCCCCTTCTCCTGCCTTGTCAACAGTATCTCCTCTTCCTGCAGGCCCCTACAGTTAACGGGGAAAGGCCACGATGAGGCCACCCCAAAGCTTCTCCTCCCCAGGCTGGACAATCCCAGCTCTGCCAGCCTTTCCTCCATCCCTCTGCTCATCCTGGAGCCTCCTCTGGGCTCTCTCCAACATCTCCAGATCCTTTCTGTGCTGGGAGCTCAGGGCTGGGGCAACTCTGCAGGTGAGGCCTCACCTGGGTGGATCCAACCCTCGGCCTCCATGAGGTGAATCATGGAGGGGGCTTGGAGCACCCTGGGACAGAGCAGTGGCACTGGGTGGGCTTTAATGTCATTCCAACCCAAATTATTCCATGATTCTGCCCATCCTCTTCCTCTTTCACCCTCACATTTCCCACGTGTCCCGGTTTTGGACAAATTGAGGAGGACCACACGGTCACCATGGAAGATTTGCAGGTGCTTTTTTCACCTCCTGCCTCAGTTGAGCTCCTCTCGGATTCCTCACAGGAATTTGGGGAGAGCAGCCAAGGGCACAGGGTGGTTTTTGTCCTGGCAAACAAGAAAGGGGAAGCAGAACCCTCTCACCTGGATCATCTGTCTCAGTCTCTGGCCCAACGGACTCTGCTCTTCCCACGCACCGAGAGCAAACAGAGATCACTTCACTGAGTCATCCCGGCCCCAGCAGGAACAAAGGAGTGACTGTCCAGCCTCAGCTCCCTCTGCAGCACCAGGATTTTCATCAAAAAGCCAAAATCAGTGACCAGAATCCCCCAGCATGGGCAGGGAGCCACCAGCCAGGCTCTGCTTGGGACCAGCAGAGAGAAGGTGCTTGAGGAAGGCAACCCTACCTGTCCAGGTGTTCATGGTGGGGTGGGACAGCACCTGAGTGACCCTGGGGATTCCTTGACATCATCCTGTGAGATTTTGGGAACAGCTTTTCCAGAGAATCAGTGGCTGCACTGTCCCTGGAAGTGTCAAAAGTCAGGCTGGACAGGGCTTGGAGCACCCTGGGATGGTGGGAGCTGTCCCTGCCCAAAACAGAAAGGAAAAACAGGAAAGAAAGTAAAGAAAGGAAAGAAAGAAAAGAGAGTAATAAAGAAGGGAAGAGAAGGGAAGGGAAGGGAAGGGAAGGGAAGGGAAGGGAAGGGAAGGGAAGGGAAGGGAAGGGAAGGG
>JBBMKD010000074.1:3871606-3883192 GCA_037834095.1 Argya squamiceps | reverse complement strand
AAGGGAAGGGAAGGGAAGGGAAGGGAAGGGAAGGGAAGGGAAGGGAAGGGAAGGGAAGGGAAGGGAAGGGAAAAGGACTGCAAACAGTCTGTGACTCGAATAGATGCATAATAAGAGCAGAGCCCAGTGATTTGTCCATTGAGGGGTCAGTTCTGCAGGGACAGCTCCTGGGCTCCAAACACCCACAAAAAGTGATCCTTCACCTTGTGATCAGAACTGGTTTCATGTGGCTCACGTTCCTGCACCTCCCCGTGCCCTGGGAGCAGGACAGGCCCCGGGCACCTGCAGGAGGAACAAAGGCCAAGCTCAGCCCTGTTTGCTCACTCCACGCACTGTTGTC
Organism: Argya squamiceps; assembly: GCA_037834095.1. Classification (NCBI taxonomy): domain Eukaryota; kingdom Metazoa; phylum Chordata; class Aves; order Passeriformes; family Leiothrichidae; genus Argya; species Argya squamiceps. Next base: position 3,882,852 of record JBBMKD010000074.1, on the reverse strand, counting down.
TTCCATCAGATAAGCCCCTGGCCAGAGGATGGAATATTTCCAGATCCAAATCAGCCAGAAAAGCAGTGAGACTTCGAGACAAACAGCAGAGCTCTCGAGTTTCATCTGTCTGAGGAATGTTCCTGTCATATGATGGGGAGAAGGCTGCCATTCCCAGGCACTGGGAACCTTCTGGTTCCATCCTGCTCCGGGCTGTGCCTCTTGCTGCAGCAGGTGGATTTTCCTGCAGCAGGATTTTCCCCATGAAAGAGCACAAGCAAGGGAAATTTAGGTTGGGTGTTAAGAAAAGGTTTTTTATTGAAAGAGTGATAAATTGTCTGCCTGGGGAGGTGGTGGAGTCACCATCCCTGGATGTGTTTATACAGAGATTGGATGTAGCACTCAGGGCCATGATTTAGCTGAGGTGGTGTCAGGGCTGGGCTGGACTCAAAGATCTAAAAAGTCTCTTCCAACCTGGTGATTCCGTGATTCTGATCCTGTGAAACTGGCAAAGGGGGATGAAGGAATCAGGTGCTGGGAGGAAAAGCTGCCCCTGCCCTGTGGTGGTTGGGTTGTGACTCTGGAGCTGCCACGACAGGAGACATGGGAGGGCTACAGGTGACAGGAGCCAGCCCAGAGGGGACACTCTGGGGGCTGGGGACTGGCAGGTGGCAAAATCCTCTGGTTCCTCTCCACAGCCACACGTCCAGAGAGGAGCAGGAGGTTATTCCACTGGCCTGCCCTGACAGAGAATCAAAACCTTCCCAGCCTGCCTTTATTTTGCTTTCTAAGCTGGAACAAAGCCAGGATTTAATGGATGTCGTTCAGCCAAAATATATTTACCAGCTTTTCCTGCTTTCCCTGTGACTTTTGGCCTGTTGGAGTATTTTAATTGGAGGCAAAGCAAAGAGTTCTTTAAAGTACTGTGGGTACAGGAGCAGTTTTTAACCAGCCTGTCCAAAGAGTGCCTGTGCTGAGAGCCAGCCCGAGTGTGCACAGGGACAATCCAAAGAAAACCTCCTCCCCAGTTATTACCTGCAGAAGGCCAATTTCTGGAAATTAAGTGGAGTAAAACAAACTTCCAAAAGCATTTAATTGAATTCGGTCCGTTTTATGGAATACCACATTTATGATCTGGCTGCTTTTGAGCTGCAAACCCATTTTTTCCTGTTATTTTTTTTTTTGCTGTTCAATGGGAGCAAACAATGAACACCATTTTCACAGGGCAGAGTCGATGAAGGATTTCATAGAGAAGGCAGGAATTTCACTCTAGCATCTCCCCAGCTCTGCAGGAGATCTTCCATGTGCTCCATAGAATATCCAATATCCAATATCCAAAATCCAATATCCAATATCCATGGAATTCCAAGCTCAGTGGTGCTGTCGTGGTCTTTGCTTATTTTATTCCAGCTCGTGGCTGTGGCTTTGGCAGGGAAGATTCCCAAACCGCTGCTCTGGATGAAGGTGCTGTCAGCAATCACTTGGCTGGGCCAACACTGGCAGAGATCTTGGTTTGGGGTGTTTGCTAATCCCAGGCAAACACAGCCATAAAAACATTAAGAAAAAAACAGAGAGAAAAACCTCAGGAATTCCTTTTCCCACCACTTCCAGTCCAAAGTTTTGAATTTGCATTGCTCTGAAGGAGGAATGGCAGAGGCTCTCCTGGGTTTGGGACTTTGAATTAAAACAAAAAGGTTGGAAAAAACCTCCAAGATCATCAAATCCAACCTTCAGCCAAATCCCACCATTCCTGTGAGCTTTATTTGAGTTTTGGACACTTTTTGGATAATTTTTGGACACTTTTTGGACGCTTGTTGCCTCGGTGCCACCAACTCCTGGCACCACTATCCCCAAACTGAACTTTTTAAGGGTTTCCTGCTGCCAAGGATGAATTTCTCACATCCACAAAGCGCATTTTTCACACCCAGCCTATGAACTGGTCCTGTTGGCATTGCCACCCTCAGGGGAAGGATTTTGGAGAACATTCCAGAAAAATGGAATGGGGCCGGGGGGGGATCAGGCTCTTTTCCAGGACACAGTGTCAGGATAAGAGGAGATGGCCTCAGATTCCCCCAGGAGAGGTTTAGGTTGGATATTAGGGAAAATTTCTTTCTGGAAAGGGTTGGAAAAGCCTGGGATGGAGCCCCCACTCCTGGAAAAGTTCCAGAAATGTGTGGATGTGGCACTGGGGGATGTGATCTTAAAAATCTCAACAATTCCACGATTCAATGGGCTTTGACTTGTACAGAAGAACAGAATGAAATTTCGAAAGAAACCAAAGAAATATCAAACGAAACCAAAGAAATATCAAATGAAACCAAAGGAATACGGAAACCAACCGAAGAAACTTTAAAACCCTGAAAAAAAACCACCCTGAAATTCTGCTGGGAACTTGAACCTGTGGCTCCTCACCTGAGTCTTCATTTCGTTGGAATCCAGAGCCAACATTTGAAGCTTTCCTGGTGTGTCTGTGTTGATAAGAGAGGAGGAGAACGTCCCTGAGAGGATTAAACCCCTGAGCAAATACCCCGGGCATTTTCTACCTTTGTGCCTGTGGCCATCCTGGGTTAAACATTTCCAAGCTCCTTTCTTAAAATAAATCAGGGAGAGATTTCTGAGCTCGGATCTGATTCATGGGAAAATTAATGTGGGGTTTTTTTCCTGTTGTTTCCAACCATAAAAACGTGAGAAGGGCACGGTAACCTTGGAAGCTTTTTAAGTTACAAATCTGAAGCCAGATTTTTTTATTCTTTTAAATTTCATAAAACTTCAGGCAAATATTTTGAAAAAAAAAATTGGTTTTCTTCTGAGCATTCAGGCCTTGGGCAGTCCTGGGCTAAAAAGTGCCAGAATGCTCCAAGAAAAGCTGATTTTGCTGTATTTCCACATTTGCTGGTGCCATGAAGTGGTAAAACAGAATTAATGAGAAGGAAATATTAAGGAATAAGATGTTTGGAGATGCAGCTGCCCAAGTACCTACTAAATGAACTCTGTAACTTTTAAGGGCTCTTGTCAGCTATAGAACATGAAAAAAAAATGAATAAAAATTTTATATTGTTTATTCATGTTACAGGCACCCAATTTCATGAAAGAAAGGGTGAGTCTAATAAGGATGTAAATAAAAGTAGGAAAATACCAGAGGAAATTCTGTTTTCTTGATTTGCAATGGGTTCTTACTCTCTAATGCATAAATAAATCCTTTATTTATATTTATAACTGTATATTTATATATTAATATATGTATATATTTATATTTATATAAATTATATCTATAACTCTGTTTATAACTATGTTTATATTTATCCTATATTCATAACCCCTAAAGGACTTTATTCCTCAGTATAGGCTTTGATTTATTTTTCACTTTATTTTATATTTATATTGAATTTAATTTTTTTAAAATTTTAATTGCATTTTAAAAGGAAAAAAAATCCACTTGTAAAATTTCCTGAGTATGAAATTTTACTGCATGTGATGAAGCAGTGTCAGAAGTTCCTCTATGTTTTTAACCATCATGGCTGTCAACGATCAGGAGGTCTTGCAGTCACAGGTTGGGAATTTTTATGGAAATTCCTTGGAAACTGGGATGTGGCACTGGGATCCTTGCAGGGAATTGCTGTGGCCGAGCTCAGAGTGCACCCAGGCACCAGGAACTGGATTTTGGTCCTGGTGGAAAAGGGGCTGGATCTGAGTCAGCCCTGAGGAGGGGCCAGGATGGAGCTGGAGTGGGAAAAGCCAAGGGATGGTGGAAAAGATGGATCTCCTGGGCGATTTATATCCATATTTGGGAAAACTGATGGGATTTTTAATCCCCAACTCTCACTCCTTTTCTGTGTCATTCCCAAACACAGAGTTCTCCAAAATCTTTGGTTTCCGCTCTTTGGAGGAGTTTTAGTTGCTGCTGGAGGAGAAGTTTGGGAGTTTTAGTCACTGCTGGAGGAAGAGTTTGGTTTTTCGGAGTCACCAAGGCTGGAAAAGACCTCCAGAATCATCCAACCCACCCTGTGCCCAAATCCCTGCCCCAAAGCTCCACATCTGCTCGTTTTGGTGACTCCAGCACCACCCTGGGCCAGCCTTCACCCCTCCTCAGGGAAGAGATTTTTTCCTGATATCCACCCTGAGCTACCCTGGCACAGCTGGAGGCTGCTTCTCCTTCTCCCATCATCTCCTAGAAGATCCTGACCGCAGCTCTGTGGGTTCTGGAAGTAAAATATCAGGCTGTGTGAAACAAAGCCAAATAACTTTCTCTGAGAAATCGTGAGGAGGAATCAAAAAACAATCCTTGGAAGATGAAAAACCGTTAAGGTGGGAAACCGTTAGCAGCTGATATTCATCTAACTCTTTGTTTACTCAGAAAAAACAGTCAAGGGGTGTTGTTCTGAGTGTCCCATAATGTTTCCTTCTTAGAGCTGTCCATTTCAAAGGTAGTGAAAAAATAAAGATTGTTTCTCTCTTGTTACAGTTCTGCTTTATCTTGGCCGAGGTCAGGGTGGAAGAAACGGGAAGTGTAGAGTTGAGTTCAGTCTTGGTTTATTGACTTGTTTATTGTATCTTATTTCTTTACAGTATTTGCAGCTCCAACTTGCCAGTTAAAGAAACGAGACAAAATGGAGAGCTTTTAACTTTTACCAAAGCTATTTTAGAGATAATTACCCAATGCCAAAGTGACACCTATATTATTTATGTTTTTGACCCAATAGTGACCATTCGAGGTGTGCAATGAAGGCATCTTTCACCCAATTAGAGAAACTCAAATCTGTGAAGAAGAAGGAAGAAGGTGAAGAAGGAAGAAGAAGGTGAAGAAGAAGGAAGAAGAAGGTGAAGAAGAAGAACTCAGACCATGCCCTGAATCCTCCATCTTGGCCCACACACACTGCTATTCACCAAAACCCCAAACCTGAGTTTTCACCCTGTGAGATCACACAACACCACTCAAAATTACACACCCACGACCCCTGTGCTCTCACAAAATCTCGGGAACCTGTCCCATGGCCTTAAGTCAAATGTGGTGTCTGCCCAAGGGTCAGCACCCCTCAGCCCAGAAAACCTGGAAGTTTCAGCCTCCGGGGTTCCAACACTCTCTCTTGTCTGGAGATCAGAAGTCTGTGCGTCGTTTCCTAATCAAAAGTGACCCCCCTCAGCACAAAATTTGGCAGCAGGGAGCAGCCTGGATCAGTCCAGAGCCCTCAGGACACTCCTGCCTCCAGGGGATGGTGAATGAACCTGAATTCAGAGTTGATTTCTCTGTCATTATTCCCTGACCAGCAGGGACACAGAGGGGGAAGAGCCCAGGGTAAAACATTTCCCTTTAACCTCACATAATGAGCTTTTTGTTGTCACGTTCTGAGTAATCTCCTGCCCTGGCACCCCACCTTTATCCTGAGGAAAGGAAAAGCCTCTCCTTGGAGCTGGACTGAACAATGCCCGGCACTGTCTGCGCTCAGCATCTGCACCCAGAGCTGGAAAATCCCAACAAAAGCTTTTGTGTGAGGGCTGTGAGAAAACTCCACGCTCGTGGTGACGTCTGGAGAGTGAACCCATGGCAGCTCATCCCACAGACACAGCAGGGACATCCCTCCCTGCAGGGACATCAGCTGCTCCTGCTCCTTTTTATGCCAATTAGGGCAGAAATGTCATGGAATCCTGGATTAGGGCAGAAACGTCATGGAATCATTTTGGTGACTCCAGCACCACCCTGAACCAGCCTTAACCTCTCCTCAAGGATGAGATTTTTCCTGATATCCAACTGGCACAGCTGGAGGCTGCTTCCCCTTTTCCCATCATCTCCTAGAAGATTCCAAACCTGGAATGGTTTGGGCTGGAAGGGACCTTAAATCCCATCCAGTGCCACCCCTGCCATGGGCAGGAACACCTCCCACTGTCCCAGGGTGCTCCAAGCACCACCCTCGCCTGATCATCACCTCAAACTGGGGGAGGTTGGGCACTATTGATCATTTTTCTCCATTTTTCGACCTTGTGCAGCTGGATTTGGCATTCCAGGGAATGCTGCAGCCCTCAGTGAGCTGTGAGGCCATTCCTGCCCATGAGCTGATGCCTTGGGAAGGCTGAGCTGGAACAGAGACTGGACAGAACTAAGAGAATAAAGTAGATATTTATTAAAAGGCATTTAGGACACACCTTGAGCAGGACAAGAGCCTGGAGAGGGCTACACCCAAGGTGGACTCAAAATGGTCACAAAATGGACAAAAAATGGTCACAAAATGGACCCAAAACGGACACAAAATGGTCACAGAATGGTCACAGAATGGGCCCAAAATGGACACTGAGTCACGAGGTCTCACACTTTTATAAGTTTTGGTCCATTTGCATATTGGGGTTTAATTGTCCAATTCCTGCTGCAGGTTGTGAGGTCCCATCCTGCTTGTTCCTCCCTTCAGCCCACCCTTGTTTGTGCTTTTGGGGCTGAAAGCTGTCCTTGGTGTGTAGCAGGAAAAGGATTTGTTTTGTGTCCCTGCTGTGTGCAGAGCTGAGTGACACTGACTGTGAGCTCAGAGCTGCACCCCTGGGCAGCACAGAACCTGAAATACATGGAATTAAAACTTGAGGCATCAGAGCAAGCCCTGCACCAGCAGATACCAGTGACACCAGTGACACCAGTGACACCAGTGCCTGTCCTGGGCCGTGGAGCTCACCAGACCTGGAGTTATCCCAGAAACCTCATTTCCACTGTCAGCTTTCCCTGACAAAACCCCCTTGGAAAGACAGCCAGGCTCTGATGAGAGGGAAATCAGCAGCCAGGTCACTCAGACAACTGCCAAGATAACAACTTCTCCAAACAGCTCTGTTTGCCCTGCAATTTATCCAGTAAATTGCCCTGTCTGAATGAGTTGGATGGGAAATGATCCCGGCCATGGATCACAGCTTGCAGCGTGTCCCCAGCTGCCACGTGTGCCCCCGTCTGAACCAGAGCAAACCTGAGCCTCGGGAGGTGCTATTTGAAAGATCAGAAATTTATTCAGCACAGCTCAGAAAAATCAGGAAATCAAATTGCCACGACCAGCAGCGTCGGCCAAAAAATTTGGGCCAGGAGTTCTCTGCTACCTCGTTGTTGTTTCTTTGGATTCATAATTCCCTGGAAAAGTTTTGTCAAGAAATGGTGAGGTCATGGAGGTCAATATCTGTCATTCTTTTTGTTAAAATCCTAAACTTTACCTCCCATTTCTGTGCCCTTTTTAAACTGCACCTCGAGATTTTATCCTCCCAAAACTTTAGGGAAGGGGTGGTTATTGTAGGGGATGAAGCATTAAAGAACTTTTTGTTCCAGTCTGGTGTCCTGTGCCCCTGCCTCGTCCTCACAACCAGATGGCAACAGCAGGTCCCTAAAAATCCATTTTTTGGGGGGCTGAGATGCATTTCCTGAATGTTTCCTTTCCACTCTTTGCTCCCACACACGTCAGGGACACAAAGGCACCTTCCCTCCCTTCCTCACTCACACTCTGCTCTGTTCCTCACATAAACTGAGATTTATTCATCACTCTGTGAAAGGAAATACCTGAATTACAACATTTTTTGTGCATTGGTGCCACCCTGGCAGAGCTGAGGAGCCTTGGGGACACACAGAGGGACACACACCTGTGCTTAGAGGTGCACAAAGAAAAGGGATTCATCCTTTTCAACCAGAAAAGTGTCATTTCTAGGGGCAAAAATAGAATAAATAGCATTTTTCTTCTGCTTAGGAATGTGTATTTAATTCTTTCTCTGAGCATTTCTGAGCTCCTGTCTCCATGTTTTTCATCCAAGAAAAACCAGCTGAGGATCAAACTCCATGTTTTACCCAGGAGACTCCAAATGTGAGGCTTTGGTACCAGGCTTTTAAAGCCCTTTTGGAGACGTTGAATTTTTCCCTGTGACACCAGAACGCTCAGGCTGAGCTGCCTCAATTAGCAGTTTAGTAAATGATTAATTGCAGGAGGCCGGCCAAGCCCGCTTTAAAAGCTGCATGAATATTAATGAATCTGTTTTACAAGGTGGGAAACAGAAGAGCCAAGCAATGCCAGGGCTGCAGGGATGTGGTGGGGATGAGGTTGGGATTGGTGCTGAATTCCAGGGGGGCTTTGCCCCCAACTCAGTAAAACTCGGCTGGTCTTCCTTGGCTTTTAGGCTCAGTATTCCCAGGGAAATTGCTGAGTCATCCCTGGAAATTCAGAGCCTAAAAGCCAAGGAGGACCAGCCAAGTTTTACTGAGCTGGGGGAGGAATTAGGAGAATTTGGACTGATTTAGAGGCCACATCATCCTTCTCTTGCCCCGAGGTGACAGCAACATTTCGGGCTTCTCATCACATCACTAAAATTCGCTAAAAATTCAGAAATTAACATAATTTGAGGATTTCAGTGCAGGCTGAAGAGTTTTGCAAAACTGAAATTTACCCTTGCAAATGTTTTGAATGGCTCCAGACCCCAACTTCCCTTTCAGGCAAGGCTTTGCTCACCATGTACCAGGATGAGGCAAAACAGAGGAAAAGTGGAGGTTGAGAAGTGACCACAGAGACTGAACACAGCCAGGCCCCCGCTCTCCACAGCCCCATACATTTTATAAAAAGCCCTTCAGATAAGGATTTATTGCTGCTGGGGCTGAGCTGAGGCAGGTTTCACATTGCTGACTAATTCCCCTGGCCCGTTCCGAGCCGCTGACTCCAGATTTGCGTCAGCCAAAGGCGCTGAGTCCGAAAAGCCGCGGAGGGATCGCGGCTGAAACATCCCCTGGAAGATTTTATGTGAGGAGAAAGGTTTTCCTGCCCTCAGCTCTATTTATCTGCTCCAATTCCCACACCCACAGGCTCAGAGCCACCTCCCTGGGCAGGATTATCCCAGGTGAGAGAACTCTTGGAGTCCAGAGCACAAGGAAAAGCCCTGGAATTGCTCTGGGAGGTCCGAGACCCTGGCTGGGACCCCAGGAAAGCATTGCCTTTGACCTTAGTCCTAAAAAAAACCCTTCCAATACTTATGAATGAATTGAAAACAACAAAAATTTAAATTAAACAGTAGTTTAGTTTGTCACAAGGTGAAAATTTGTAGTTTTGGGTTTTTAGAATAAGAGTAGATGAGAGCAAAACAGAGAATTTTGGGCAATGCCGTAAGTTCTTCTTCTCCTTCAACTCCATCTTCTGCTGTGACAGAGGCACAAAAACATTGGTAGAATGTATTTGATGTAAAAATTGGGTGTCTGGAATCAATAGTGATTATTGACACAAAACTGTAAACATAGCACATTTTAAAAGTTAATTAGATTAGAAATTTTAAGAAAACCTTAAGCACTAAGCCTGGCGTTCTTGGCAGAGGTGTTTTCCAGCACCTTAAGCCTGGTGTTATAAAGAAATGAATAAACACCTTTTAAGACTGAAGCTGCAAGATCTACTCATCTTTTAAACCCTGGTAGAGGACTTAGAAAGGAAAAAAAAACCCTAATTAGGGAGATCTTGGACTCGAAATACAAGAGAGAACAAGGGACACCTGTGTGCCCGTGGCATCTCCGTGTTCCTCCTGAACGGTGCCCAGGAATTGGCCTTGAATTGTTCCTTTAATACCCTTTGAAGTCACGAGAAGAATCTTGTTTACTTTACCCTCCCCTCATCTTGGGCAGTTGTCTGTGGTTTCCTCATTTTGGGTGTCTGACAGAGCTTCTCGTTTTCCTGTGTGGGGCAGGAAAGAGGTGCAGGACATTTAATTCTCTTTTTTTTTTGTCATCCTCTTGTTCTTTGGTGAGAAATTCTGCTGCTGTCACCTCGTCTGTGCTGTAATTGATGCAGGAGATCGCAGTGCTGGTGTTTGCCAGTGTAACTGTGCTCACTTTTATCCTTAATTTTCAACAGATGCCAGGGGTTTAACCCTTAATTCATATTTTTCCTTCCAGAAAAGCAGATTTCATGCACATCTCCAATGCAAACATTGCAAATTTTCTCACAGGAAATTCTAAAATTGTCACTTATTTCAAAGATGAGAGAACAAAATTGTGCTCCATTGCACCCATATTTCTCAATAGATGCCAGGGTTTTAAGCTCCTGATTCACATTTTTTGTGGCACTTTCAGAAAAGCAGATTTCATGCACATCTCACTCTTAAATACTGCAGATTTTCTGACAGCAAACTCCAGGAGTGTTAGGTATTGCAAGGATGAGAGAACAAAAGTAATTGTGCTTCACTGTATCCACAATTCTCAATGGATTCCAGGTTTTTAACCCTTAATTCATATTTTTCCTTCCAGAAAAGCAGATTTCGTGCACATCTCACCCTTAAATATTGCAAATTTTCTGAGGCTGAGAGAACAAAACAGGAACACTGAGAAATGACTGCTAAAATTAGAACGGTCGAGAGAGGAAGGATGTGGGAGGAAAGGAGATGAAAGAGAGATTATTTCAAAGCTTTTCATTTGAGAACAAGCTGTAAAACCAACAGAAGGTGAGGCACCTCCTCGGGATGAGTCAGTACAAGGGAGATTTGTGCCCTCAGGTTTGGAGAGAAGAGAACCAGTTCCTTTAGGAACCACCAAATGATGCTTTAGGATTTTAGTTTTTCTATTTTCCATTTTTAACCCTGCAGTTCTTTAGTTCTTTAAAACTCCAAACCCCACACACAGTGTGTGAGCTGCTGCCTTTTGATGGAAATAATTGGAATTAAAACACCTGGAGCTGGGGTAGAGCTTTTTATAAATGTTTATCCAAGTGTTTCATGGTGGAGCAACCTGGGACAGTGGATGGGCCTTAAGGCTGGGGTTTAAGGATGAGGTTTAAGGATGAGGTTTAAGGCTGGAGTTTAAGGATGGGATTCCAATTGGTTGGAACCCTGGGCACTGAGAATTTCCATCCTGAGCACTGAGAATTTCAGCCCTGGGCACTGAGAATTCCAACCCTGGGCACTGAGAATCCCAGCCCTGGGCACTGAGAATTATTTCAGCCCTGGGCACTGAGAATTTCAGCCCTGAGCTGAGAATTTCAACTCTGAGCACTGAGAGTTTCAACCCTGGGAGCTGAGAATTTCCACCCTGAGCACTGAGAATTTCAGCCCTGAGCTGAGAATTTCAACCCCCAGCACTGAGAATTCCAACCCTGGGCACTGAGAATTTCAGCCCTGGGCACTGAGAATTTCAGCCCTGGGCACTGAGAATTTCAACCCTGGGCACTGAGAATTCCAGCCCTGGGCACTGAGAATTCCAACCCTGGGCACTGAGAATTTCCATCCTGAGCACTGAGAATTCCAACCCTGGGCACTGAGAATTTCAACCCTGGGCACTGAGAATTCCAACCCTGGGC
>JBBMKD010000074.1:3582191-3592796 GCA_037834095.1 Argya squamiceps | reverse complement strand
TTATATCTATCTATCTTATATCTATCTATCTTATATCTATCTATCTTATATCTATCTATCTCTCTTATAATCTATCTCTCTTATAATCTATCTCTCTTATAATCTATCTCTCTTATAATCTATCTCTCTTATAATCTACCTCTCTAATAATCTATCTTATATCTATCTTATATCTATCTTATATCTATCTTATATCTATCTTATATCTGTCTTATATCTGTCTTATATCTGTCTTATATCTGTCTTATATCTGTTTTATAATCTATCTTATAATCTATTTTATAATCTATTTTATAATCTATTTTATAATCTATCTTATAATCTATTTTATAATCTATCTTATAATCTATCTTATATCTGTATATAGGAATATACAATATTTTTACTCCTGAACCTCCAAGGATGTTTTGGGATAATATTTTTTCCCCTCACCCTAAATTGAGTAGGAGCAAGAGCCAAGGCATGAGAGTTGTTTTTATGCTTTATTAGAGGTATTTCTACACCCAGTAAATTTGATTATTCCTAATTTATTCCCAAATTAAAGTGGGAAAAATTTGGCAAAAAGCGAGGAGATCTCCATGTCCCCGTGGTGCTCCAGTGGGATTCTCCAGCTCGGTGATCCTGGGTGGGGTGGGGAGGGCTGGCTGAAGGGGCTGGAGATGCTTTTCCCATCCAAATCCGTGGCAGAAAAAAAAATCTCGGGGTTTGAGGCTGCAAAACTTGTGTAGGAAGTGTCGGCTCTCTGTGGAACACTTTGTCTCTTCAAGAAAAACAAGCACCAAAAAAGCCAAATGCGGAGTGTTTGTTTTTCTCTCTAGAAATATTTATCACTTTTCTGAAGGGGGGGGGGAGGAATGGGAGGATTCCCATCCTCGTCCCAGATATTTGGGATGGGTTTGGGGTCATTTTTGTGCCCAAGGTCCCTCCCTGCAGCTTCTCAGGGAAGGGAGCATCGATGGTTTGGGGTGCAGGAGCTGAAATTGGGGTGGCATCTTGCAAAGCTGAGCTCTGATGGCAGCACAACCTGGCCTGGGGGGCTTTAATGCATCATTTTAGGGAGGATTTGAATATTTTGGGGTGTTTAAAGACTGAGCTGTCAAACCCAGCTTTATCAAACATCAATTTACTGCCCAAAACACCCATTTTGGGGCAGTTTTGAATGCCACGAGATCACCTGTTGTGTGTGTGGGGACATCTTTGTGAGCAGCAGGCTCAGGGGAGGGAGCCAGGGATGCACTGCCAGGGGCAGGAGAGGGGTTATGGATGGCTTGGATTCCCTGGAAAACCTTCAACTGCTCTGTCCTGGTGGGCAGAGAGCTGGGAATAGCTGGAGGTCAGCCCTGGCATGTTCAGGATGGTGAATTCATGGGAGAGGCAGTCCTGGGATGTTCAATCCATGGGAGATCAATCCTGGGATGTTCAATCCATGGGAAATGCAGCCCTGGGCGGTTCAGGATGCTGAATCCATGGGAGATGTTGGTCCTGGGATGTTCAGATCACAGGAGATGCAGCCCTGGAATGTTCTGGGTGTTCAGTCCATGGGAGATCAGCCCTGGGATGTTCAGGGTGTTTGATCCATGGGAAATGCAGCCCTGCAATGTTCAGGATGATGAATCCATGGAAGATGTGATCCTTGGATGTTCAGAACACAGGAGATGCAGCCCTGGGATGTTCAGGATGCTGAAACCATGGGAGATCAGCCCTGGGATATTCAGGATGTTTGATCCATGGGAGATGTTGGTCCTGGGATGTTCAGACCACAGGAGATGCAGCCCTGGAATGTTCAGGATGTTCAATCCACGGGATATCAATCCTGGAATGTTCAGGGTGTTCAGTCCATTGGAGATCATCCCTGGGATGTTCAGGGTATTCAATCCATGGGAGATCAGTCCTGGTGTTCAGGGCATTCAATCCATGGGAGATGTTGGTCCTGAGCTGTTCAGGATGTTCAATCCATGGGAGATCAGCCCTGGGATGTTCATGGTGTCCAATCCATGGGAGATGAGCCCTTGGATGTTCAGGATGCTGAATCCATGGGAGATCAGCCCTGGGATGTTCAGACCACAGGAAATGCAGCCCTGGGATGTTCAGGGTGTTTGATCCATGGGAAATGCAGCCCTGAAATGTTTGGGATGCTGAATCCATGGGAGATACAGCCCTGGGGTGTTCAGGATGTTCAATCCACAGGATATCAATCCTGGGATGTTCAGGATGTTTGATCCATGGGAGATGCAGCCCTGGAATGCACAATCCTCACTGGAACACCCTCCTGAGCACACCCCAACCCCTCTTTTGATCCCACTGCAAAGACCTGACCTCAAAACCCCAAACAGCACCCACAGCCCCTTCCCCAAATCCCCAAATCCCCAACCCAGGAGCTGCCAGGGCCCTTTCCCAGGCCAGGAGAACATCTGGGACGACGGGAAACGCGTCCTCCCCGTCCTGCCTCGATATTGCTTCGCTCAAGCAAAAATAAATTGGAAAAGAAAATTGGCCAGTGGCACCAATTTGGGGCAGTTTGAGGATTGTGCAGCGAAGCAAAGCCCCCGACGGTGATGGATCGCTGCATTAACCCAAACCTGCGTGCCCTGATTCCCTTTTATTACCACTCGTGGTGGCAGACAGAAAAACAGATTACAGCGGGGATCAAATCGATGGGAACTTTATTTACTGGCCTTTTAAAAACATATTTCTGGGCTTTATAAAAACATACGGCAGATGCCAGGGGTGGGCCTTGTCTCCTTGTTAAAAAGCAATTTACCTGCGCTGGAGCCGCCACCTTTTACCTGCTCCTCCACATTTGTTTTTCATCCCAAGGTTTGATAACTTCCTTAGAGGCTTCTTTGGGCCGTGCCATCCTTTTTTTAGGATAGGGGAAGGAATTGGGGTTTTTTCCCCCCCAAAAAATGTAGAAATGAAGTGGTTTTCTCAGGGTTCCTATCCCCAAATTCAACTTTTTAAAACTTGTTTTTGCAAGCAGCCAATTTGCACATCCCTGAGGTCAACTCCTTCCTGCTGCTCCACAGCTCTCTGGGATGAAGGGATTTCCATGCTGGGATGAAATGGGGATGGGAAAGGAGCTGGAAAAGCCTCCCCCAGATGTGTCACCCACGGGATGAGACCCTCGGGGTGGCTTTGGGCTTCACCCAGCAGCTTTGTGTGCCTAAAGCTGTGAGCAGCACCCAGGGGTGCTGCTGGAGAGGTCCTGGGAATCAGAGCCCAGGGAGGGAAGAACAGGAGAAAAATCCAAATTTTTTTTCCCCCAAAACTCCACAGAAAGTCCACTCTGGTTCTTTTCCCTGATTCTCTCTATTTTGTGAAGCGCTTGGTGGCCTGGTTGGGGACAAGCCTGCCTGGGGACAGCCCTGCCTGGGGACAGCCCTGATTTATAAAGGGTTTTTTGTTCTGGGGGCAGCTTTCCCATTATTTGGGCCATCATTTGTGTGAGGAAATCCATTGATTTTAACAAAGGCAGGGGCAGCTCTGTCCCATCTCCTCCCGGGACGTGCTGCAGGGGTGGCAGGAGGGGTCAGGGGACCTTTTGGTGGCACTCAGGTCCCATCCAAGCCTCGCTGGAGAAGAGGGTTGGAAGCAGCAGATTCCTGACAGTTTGTGTATCCCTGCTGGCTCGCGGAGCCGTCTGGAGCTGAGGAGCCACCAGCGTGGTTTTCTCCCTCTCTCCATCGTGTCTGGGCTCCTCAGAAACAATGGGCCAACATTCCTTCCCGCTGCTGTCAGCCCCGACATCCCCGCGATCAGCCCAAGCCTCCCCGCGGTGCTGAACTCCTCCCTCCCCGCGCTGGGTTCCCATGGCCTGGGATCGCTCCTGTGGCATTCCAGCATCCCCAGCTTCACAGGGGGGAATGGTGTGAGGGGTCTGAGCTTCCAGAGGGGCCTCTCTGAGGGCTTTGGAGCGGGGTGGCACAGCCAAAATTGATGTTGTGTGGCGGAGGGCTGTGCGTGCTGCCTCAGCCCTGTCCTCTGCTGACCCCCTGCCGCCGCTTCCGTGGGGGATTGATTTGGGATGTGACCCCCTCCGAGCTCGAATTCCCATCCTTTTGGGGTGCAGGAAGGTTTTTGCTCTAGATAGGGATGTCTGGAGCGGTTTAACAACATCACAGGGGGTGTTTTTCCCCCACCGGGCCCTGGTCCCACCGGAGGGGAGCAGCGGGCAGCTGGTGCCACACGCCAGGGGAGCCTCGTTCCATGAGCAATCCTGGCAGGAATGTCACTTCCCATCCGTCTCCTGACCTCCCCGTTCCTGGACAAATATTCCCCGAAGGCAGGAGGTCGGGAAGCACCTCCAGGTCATCCCCGTGCGTCGGCATCTCCCGTTCTCTCCTCGTTTTCCTCAGAAAAAAAAAAAAGAAATGTTTGAAGCCGCCGCTGATTTTTTTTCTTTCCCTTTGATCCCTGTAAACACTATACAGTAATCAAAGTTTAAGCTGCTTTGGGTGAAATAATTGCTTAACAATCATATAAGACAAAGTGATTCAACAAATGACAATTAGGACTTGTGATCTACAGAACAGATGCATTCAGTGTAGCATATTATAATGTGCTAATAGGAGATTGACAGCACAATAATAGGAGAGAACAGCCACTCAGCCTATAATTCCCAACCAAATGTGAGGCTGTCCACAGAGCTCAAATCCGAACAGGCTGTAAAATTAGAGGTAAGAAGGCACAAGTTTCACAAAGACTCATTAGCAGGTTGGCTGTGAATTTCCAAGGAAGGGAGGGGAAGAAAAAAAAAAAAAAAAATTCCTGCTGGAGGATTTACTCGCGAAAGGAAGGAAAGGGGAGGGCGAGGAGGGGAGGGGGGGAACCTCAACCTCCGCACGTCTTTTACGTTGGGAAAATGAGTAACCTCGATCACACCGGGCTCCAACAGGCTGCTGGAGCCGCCGCGGTGCGCGGATGCCAGCCAGGATTTTTTTTTATTTAATTTTGGAGCAGAGAGGGGTGGATCCCGTTCCCGGATCCCGCTGGAATTCCAGGGGACGGGGGGGGAAGCCTCTCTCGGTGTCGCCCGTTCGGCGGAGCAGACAACGGTGTGAAGGAGCAAAGCGAAATTAAGGCTGATATGAGCACGGAGCTCCAGCGGGGGCATTTCCCGACGGGAGTTGGGTTCTTGCCAAGCCTTAAATGATACTGATGGGTGACAGGGGCACCCTTTAGCCCTGTCCATGGGAATTAAGGCTCCTGCTCACTCTTCTCTTTGGGGACATGAAGGCGCGGGGACGTGTGCGGAGCTGTCAATCTCCTCATCCCTGGCACGTGCAGAGGCAGGAGCTGGGAATCCATCCCTGAACCCCTCCACACCCTGGGATAACATTCCCTCTCTCCTCTCTCCTTCCCCCGGCAGCTTTGGAGGCAGAGGGATCAAAGGAACTTAAATTTTCCTGGTGACAAAACAGATTTTAGCTCGTCTCTCGTCCTTTCCCGTGGCCCCACCACGCACGTGTTCCACCAGCGTGGAGTTTGGCCGTGTTTTATTATTAAATAAACGTGCCAGAAAATGCACTTTCTTTTTTTTTTTTTAATTTTTTTTTTTTTGGTGCATGGGGGAGGATGAGAAGGTTTGGTAATTAAAACTTCCATCCATCAGCGGAGATAATTGTGTGGCTCCTGCAGATGTATGCTTTTTTTGTATGGAATTAACCAGTGGGAATTGGCGTCTGAGGGGATGGGATGTGCCAGGGGCTGCCCAGAATTCCACTGGAATATCCTGGGGAAGGCGTGATCCTGCTCTGGTTGGGAATTTGTTGGGAATTTTGCTTTTTGTGTCAGTTTGTTACACAGTCGAGCACTTTATATCCACCTTATTTTTACCTGCCAATCCCAAAGCTGCAGGGATGCACCTGCCAGGTGTGTGTGGCATAAAAAACTCCAGATTTTACGTTAATTCTATTAATTGCAGAGCCAAACTGAGTTGTAAAAACAGATTAATATGTTGAAAACAACCCATTTTTTTTTTCCCCTTGCCCCATGTTTGGGTTTTCCCGGCATTCCACAGACCAGTGTGGGCGTCGGCCACACGCTGCAAAAATCCCTCCCCTGATCCCAAACTCCACGATTTATTTTTGAGGAGACCCTCGGGAAGCGCTGCCCCCACAGAGCCTGGAGCCAGAGCCCGTCTGGGTTTCAGAGCCTGCACGGGGCTGATCGATGGCAGATCGATGAGCCCCGAGGGGACCTGTCACCCTCGTGGTGTCTCCTGACATCCCCCGGACCCGCCTGGGCTTTTTCAAAAGGAATTAACGGCCTTTGAGAGGGTTTATAGCAGCAGGCAGGTTCCTCCCGACGCTCCTGGTGCTCGAAAATCAAATTTGTGGGGTTTGGAATCGTGTTTGATCATGAGGAAGCTGAGCATGGCTCCTCTTCATCTTCCTCATCTTCCTGGCACCCTCCTCCTCATCTCCTGATTCTGTGGAGCTTCCCTGCTCCACAGCTCTGGCCTTGGACTTTTTTGGGGGTGGGAAAGGTTCCAGGAGCTCTGGAAAACTGAGCTGGGTGTATTGGGAATTAACGGCCTTTGAGAGGGTTTATAGCAGCAGGCAGGTTCCTCCCGACACTCCTGGTGCTCGAAAATTCAATTTCTGGGGTTTGGAATTGTGTTTGATTGTGAGGGAGCTGGGCATTGCTCCCCTTCATCTTCCTCATCATCCTGGCTCCTCATGATTCTGTGGAGCTTCTCTGCTCCACAGCTCTGGCCTTGGAATTTTTTTGGGGGTGGGAAATGCTCCAGGAGCTCTGGAAAACTGGGCTGGGTGTGTTGGGGAGGTTTCTGCTCCATCACTCTCCCCTCTCCATGCTGGTGTTTCTCTCCCTGATTTTCAGGGGGCCCTGGGAGCAGCCAGGCTCTCCCAGGTTTCTCCAGGATGTGACAAAGTTGCTGAATACCCGGGTGAAAAATCCGGGGATTGGGAATTGCCAGGTGCTGGGTGGAGAGGCAAACACACCCTGACCCTGCTGCCGCCCCTCCCCTGGGATTATCCGAGCATCTCCCAGCCCGGCTCTGGCAGCTGGGATTCCTCCAGCCCAAATTTTGGCAGCCCTGGCCCTTCAGCAGCCCTTTCCTGGCAGGGAATCCTGCTCCGTCCTGCTTTGCCGCCCCAGCTGCACTTCCCAAACATCACCTCCCACTGCAGGGAGCATCCCGGGGAGCTCAGCCTCACCCCTGGGCTCGGAGCATCGCTCCCGGGAGCCTTCCCTCCTCCTCCTCCTCCTCCCCTGCAGCATCTTCCCCGGTGCCTCCCCGCCAGCACAGGAGCCTTTTTTTTTTTTTTTTCCCCATGGATGAGTAATTCTTCCCAATTTGGGGGCTCCTTCCTGCGCTGTAACAACCCCGAGCTCTTCTGCCTTTTTTTTTTTTTTTTTCCAGCTGTCAATCTCCAGCAGAAAGTCAGAAATTCCCCCTTTTTCTTTTTTTTTCTATTTTTTTTCTCCTTTTTTTTTTTTTTTTTCCCTCTCGGCGGGAGGGGAGGGGATCTCGGTTATACAATCCGGGGTTGGGGCGACTATTTTGGATCCCTCCTTCCTGCCTCCAAATTGCAGCTCCGAATGTGACAAGTTACAAAACACTTGAGTCATTTCTCTCTCTCTCTCGCGAACGAGCGCGCTGCCTTTTTCCCCCACAAGGGCTTGGGTTGGTTTAAAGGGAGAAAAAAAAATATAAAATTAAAAAAAAAGCAGGATGGGGATGAGGATGGGGATGGGGAAGGGGGGGAAAGGAGGGTGCCAGCGTTCCCCCCCAGCCCGGGGGGCTGCGGGCAGAGCCCCCACGCACGGGGAACTCGCGGGGCTGTTTATGTAAGATGCTCATGCTCTGCTGAGCTGCAGCAGCAGCGAGAGCTGTTGTCGATTCCCAGGAAAACCCACGGCTGCCCACGTAGGATCTCCCGAGCAGGGTTGTGTAACGGGGAGCCCGGGGTGGGCGGGGAGGGGTCTGGAGATCCTGCCTGGGGAGGGGGGAAAGCAGGGGATGGATGGATTTAAAGGAGTGGGAAAAGTCCTTGGGGAAAATGCTCGGTTGGTGGGGTGTGCTGAGAGTGCCTTTCCAGGAGGTTTTGGGGTGTTCCGGGCTGGTGTCACCTCCCAGCACAGATTTGGAATTAATTGAGTCACTGGGTGACTTCCCAGCATCCCTGTTTGTTTGGATCTTTGGGAGGAAAGGGATTTTTGGTGATGAGATTCAGTGTTGGAGTGGAGGAAAGCGTCAGTGGCGGTGTGGTGGAGGAGGTGGCCTGATCCTGAGCACTCCTGCAGCTCGGGGGATCCTCCCAAGGGGAGGTTCGGGTTGGACATCAGCAGGAATTTCCTCATGGAAGGGGGAGGTTTGGAGTCCCCACGCCTGGAGGTGTCCAGGGAACACCTGGATGTGACACTCAGTGCTCTGGGCTGGTGACAAAGTGGGGACAAAGCTTGGACTGGGTGATCCTGGAGCTCCTTCCCAACCTGAATAACCCCAGGATTTGGGGGGAAAATCCCTCATTTCTCACTGTCCCCAGTGGATCTGGATGGGGCACAGCTTGGACTGGGTGATCCTGGAGCTCCTTTCCAGCCTGAATAACCCCAGGATTTGGGGGGAAAATCCCTAATTTCCCTCTGTCCCCAGTGGATCTGCACCACCAGCCTCAATATCTGAGGGAGGGGCCGAATTCACAGCTCCAAACCAGCTCCACACCCCCCAAAAATCACCATTTCAACGCTTTTTTTTCCCCCTAAATCCCCAAAATCCAGGAAGTCTGGTGGCTTGTGCTGGGTGAGGAGCCCTCTCGGGGTGCTGGAGTTGTGTGTGCAGAGTTACATTTTTATCCCTATTTATTCATGCAGAACCGGGGCGAGGCGCCCTGCTCTCCATGAGAACGTTCCTTCATTTACATCCTCCCTCCTTCCCCACAACTGAACTTAGCCGGGTTATTTTTATTCCTCATGTGTATTTTTTTTATTATTATTTTTTTTAAAAGGTTGTGGGGGGGAAAAAAAAAACCCAAACCAAAAACCCAACTGTCACCACCCATCTAAAATTCACCTTATTTTTTACTTCTATTAAAATTTACCCTCTGGAATTTTGATAAGCCAGGGGGAAAAGAAAAAAATGAGGCACACGAGCAAGCTTCACCCGAGGGGAGAGCCGAGGCCCAGGGATGAGGGGGAGGAATGTGTTTTGGGGCAAAGAGTAAGTTTAGAACTATTTTTCTCTTAACTGGAGCACTTAGCTGTGCTGCAAGCCATTCATCTTGTGCTTTAATAACTCATTCTCCCCGTGAGATGGGATATCACAGCCCTGGATATTGCTTTTCCTGGGATCCAGGATCAAAGATGAATCTGTTTCCTCTAATAAAAGACGTTTTCATTGGGGTGGAAATAATTTTCTGCACCCTGATTTTCCCCTTTTTTTGTGGGTGTTGAGATTTTCTTTGCTCCAGATCTCCCTTGCTGGCCTGGTGTTTATTTATTTCCCTTCCCAAAGGATGGAAATACAAATTCCCTCATTTTCCCCCAACCCAAGGGAGCTCCAAGTGCAGCCGTTTGCCTCGGGCTGTCTCTAATCAATTGATAAATCAGATATTTACGATTTACAGAGGATATTTCACATCCTGGGGTCTCCCCTGCCATGGGAGCTGATGCATTTTTGGGGTTTTGTGACCATTTTATCCTTTTCCTGCCACTTTTTTTTTTAATCAACAATCCATCCCCTGGAGCAAAACCTTTCCCTGTGCAGCATCTTGTGCTCTTCCCCTGGGGGTGTGACGAGTTTTCCTGGCCTCGAAGCCAGGCCGGGCTGGGGGAAGGAGCATTTTTGGAATCCTGGCAGGTTTTTTCCCGGGAGCAGAGGGAGCTCTCGGCTCGCGGCTCCGCCGCTTCCCCAGCGCCGCCTCGCCGGGATTAAAAAATCCTTAAAACAAAAACTTGTTCCCTTTCATGTTCCCCCCGTCGGCCCGAGCGTCTCTTAACTACGCATTTGATCTCGGCGTCTCGGCGAGAAGGTTGGCAGCCTGATCGGGAGTTAATGGGAAGCAGGAATTAATGGCAAGCAGGAATTAAGCAGCGGATCAAAGCGGCGGTTTATTCTGGGGAGGGGGGACGCGCGGTGGTGGCACCAGGGGACACAGGGGACACCGGGAGGTGGCTGTTGGTGTTCTCACTTCAGCACAGCGCGGGGTGAAGTCACCTCTGTGCCCAGTGTCACCTCCAGGTTTGGGGTCGTGGCTCGCTCTGTCTCTCCAGAGGTTTTTTTTTTTTTCCCAGGGTTTGGGAATGCTGGAGGCAGCCGCGCTTCCCGCAGCGCCCGAGCCCACGGGCGTGCGCCGGGAATTCCCTCCTTTAAGCAAATATTTGGTGAGTGGGAAGAGGAGGGGAGGCAGCAGAGCTGCTGAGGTCCCCGAAATGCTGAGCCACACCAAAAGGCTGAGTCCTCCAAGATGTTGAGACACCCCAAAATGTTGAGCCCCCAAAATGCTGCATTCCCCCAAAATAGTGAGGCCCCCAAAATGATACACTTCCCCAAAATGCTGCACTCCCCCCAGAATGCTGAGCCCCCTAAAATGCTGCACTTCCCCAAAATACTGAGGCACCCAAAATGCTGCACCTCCCCAA
>JBBMKD010000074.1:3547336-3562212 GCA_037834095.1 Argya squamiceps | reverse complement strand
TTTTCGTGTTTGCTGTTATTTTTTAACACTTTTTGTTTTCCTCCCCATTTTTTTTTTTGCCTTTTTATTTTTTTTTTTTAATTTTTTTTTTTTTTGCATAAAAGCACTATCCTCTCCCCAGAGCCTGCCTGGAGCGAAGGCATGGTCTGTACAACTGCAATTATTTCGAAGAACAGATGGAGTGAGGAGCAGAAAGTCTGTTAATAGTAATAGAAATGCTACATGTTAACCTGGACAGCACACGATGACAGTCCCATGACTACACGTTCTGTTCCCACCAGCTGGGCTCCGAGCGGAGCCGAGAGATTCAGAAACGCCGAGCTCGGCTCCGCACCCTCCCCAAAGTTAGAGCTCAAATTCCTTCACACTTCCAGCGTAGGGTTTTTTGGGTTGTCTTGGGCTTCTTCTCCCCCTCCCGTCCTCCTCCTCCTCCTCCTCCTCCTTCCTATTAAACGCTGATTTCGGCGCTGTTAAGGAATTTTGCTGCTTCTTCTTCTTCCCTCTATTTTTTTTTTTTAATTTTTTTTCAGCCGGCTGCAGCTGGGAGCGTGGTGGGGAGGAGGGTGGTGGAGGCTCAGCCTCGAGGTCCTGACCTTCAGCCTCACGTGGAGACGCCAGCACGGCCCCTTTCCCACGCTCACATCTGCAGGGGTTGGTGTGATTTGATGTAATTCCCCCACCCTGGATGATGCCAGGCCGGGATTTAGGGAGCGGGGCCGCGCTCCCGGGCAGGACGGTTTGGAATTTTCTCCTCAACTGTTGCAAGCCGTCAGCTTAAATGGGTTGAAATCTGCATTTTCTGGTGAAAAATGGTGCTCCCTGTGGAGGTGGGGCCTTCAAGAGGTTGTGGGATGCCAAAGGAAGGGGGCACATCTGGGTTTTTGCTTATGGCAACACCCCAGGGGGATTTTTTTGCCTCTTTACCCCAACCAGAGGTTGGGAAAGGGAGCAAAAATATTGAGTCAGCCCCAAGAAGATTTGCAAATCCCTGCCTGGTTTCACAAGCGGCCAGGGGACGCAGCCACAGAGCTGCAGCTAATTCCAGTGGGAATTGCAGGGCTGAATCCCAGGGCTGTCTGTGAAAGCCCAGCCCCCGGGGCAGCGGCAGTGTGGCACCGCTGGCAGACCCACCTGGAGGTTTTATTCGGATGTAGATCCCTTAATCCTGGTGCTTGAGGGATTATCTGGTGCCTGAGGTCCTGCCAAATCCCTGGAGATCAGCAGGTTTTCCCTCCAGAGGTCACTCCCAACACAGCTCCATCCTCAGAGGACCAAAATATCCACGTGGGCTCTGTGCTGGTGGCACCTTTGGGTGCCCTCAGTGGAGACATGGGGTGGGCTGTGAGGGTTTCCTGGGCTAAACCGGTGTTATCCATAAATCCCAGCCTCTCTTTGCCCAATTCCATCACCCAGGAGTTATGCCTGACCCCCAGGTGCTGCTTGTGGCAGAATCCCTGGAGGATTTTTTGGTTATTTTGGGATGTTTGGGGCAGAATTTGGCTCTTCACAGCCACCCCCATGGAAAATGGGGTCCCCAGCTTGTCCCCAACCACCCCTGGATCCCAAAAATACCAGAGTGGCTTCAATCCTGCACCTCGGTGAGATGTGGTGAGAGGATGGCTGGAAACAGGGAATTCTCCTTGGTGCCTTTTCTGTGCAGGAGGCAGAACCCACATTTTTTCCTCTGGAAAGATTTGGGACTAAACCATCCCCAGTGGGTTTGTGGCCTCCCCTGCTGCCCTGGTATCATCCTCTGGGGTGATACCACCAGAGTGCACCTGCTGGCAAAGAAAAATATGGATTTGGGGGTTGCTGCCATCCCCCCAAACCCACAACATCCCCCCTCTCCTCTCTTTGCAGAACAAGAAATACGTGCTGGTGATGGTGGACCCCGACTCTCCCAACAGAGCCAACCCCAAACATCGTTTCTGGAGGCACTGGCTGGTCACTGACATCCTGGTGAGTCCACGGGGGTCATTCCCAACATCCAGGGAGGGCTGGAATCCCACGGGACTCAAACTCCTCCCGGCGAAATCCCGGAGGGAGGACGGAGTGTTTGCCAGAGAGATGTAAATGGTGCTGGGCGTGTAGGTAGGGAAGTGCTTCCTCAGGCTATAAAGAGCCAGGCTGGTCCAAAAATATTGCTGCTTGGGTTTTTTGGGTGTTTTTTTTCTTCTTCTCTCCTTCTCCTAAGGAAATGCTGGGAAAAAAAAAGCCAAAAAACACTTTGCCAACTCCCCACCACCGGTTTTCTCTGCGGAGACAACTCGTCCTTCCAAACAGCTCCTGCTGCCAGTTGGGTTTTGTGGTTAAAAAAAGTGGGTTTGGTGGAAATCTCAATTCCTTTTCTAGTTTTTAATTTTTTTGGGTTAAAAATGGGTTTGAATTCAGTGGGAAAAACAAGGGGGAAAATGAGTTTGGGACGAATTTTGTGGCGCTCTGTGTCCACGGGACGAGTCCTTCCCCCTGTCCCGGTGTGTCGTGGCTTTGCTCCTAGAAATATTTTGGAAAAGCAGTTTGTTCCCTTCCTGCTTGTTTTTATGTCTTCAAAAAAACCAAGATGTTGCAGCCCTAAATCAATCTAACTGATAATCTGGGTACTAAAGCCTAATTAAGATATCAATTAATTTGCAGCGTGCATTTAACAAGAACTATCGCGTCGTTCTCCTCTATTATTCTGTGAAATTGCTGCTGAGGGCTCTTTGTACAGCTACCTTAATTAGACTTTTTATTGTTAATGGGCATATTAAGCAAATTAAAACGGGATATTAATACTTACCATGGATTCCATAATTGGCTGAAAAATAGGAAGCATCGGGAATAATTGCAGGAATTTGTGTACAGGACTTGGGTTTGGTTTTTTTTTTTTCCGTGTTGTTTTGTGTTTTTATCCTTCACAGAAACCCTTCTGCATTTCTAACAACAGGGTCCTGAAAGTCTCTCATTAATTTTAATATTTACCAAACGCCAAGGAGCCCAAGCTCCTGTGTTTCCTTCTGTACACAGATCCTTCGGAGCCGTTCCCTCTTGCTAATTATTGTGGGTTTCCTCTTTTTTTTTTTCTTTTTTTTTTTTTTTGGGAGTATAAAATCCTTTAAGCAAAGAAGGGAAATGTGGGATTCAAACGTCCAGCACGAATGGAAGGTGGGATTTTGGGATTCTTTCTCCCCTGGTGTTTGGGTGATGCTGTTTGTGATCTCTCTAAGGTCAAAAATTCTGTGTCAGGCCATGAAAGAGGGTGGGAAAAAAGGAGATTTTTGGGAAGGAAGGGGAAAAGGTTTTTCCTATCTGCCAGGGATGGGGCTGATCCTAGCCCCAACAATTCCTTAAGCTTTCTTATCACGAGATAAATACATTTATAAATATAAACACACATCTCCGAGCAGGGATTTGGCCTCGATGCTCCTGATGGTCCCTTCCAATGTGAGATATTCACTGATTCCATGCAATATTCTATATAAAACATATATTGATATGATCCCTATAAGGATGGGATAAATATATCCCCTCTATCTCCCGTGGGTGTGTGTGTGTGTGTATGTATCTCTCCTCTACACACACAGAAACGCACATAAATCCCCCAAATCCCACAAGAAACCACGAAAAAATCATCCCCATCCCATGGGGACATGGGGACAAAACCATCTCAGCTCATCCCCCGTGGCTGGGGGTGCCGTGGGGGGGTCCTGGTGTGTCCTGCCAGGGCTTCAGGAGGAGTTTTCCCAATCCCCCAGCCCCAGATCTGGGTGTGTGGAGCTGGTGGGCTCACCCACATGGTGTCTCGTTGAGATGCAGATCCTTTGGGGGGGACAAAATCACCTCAGCTCCATCCCCCGTGGCTGGGGGTGCCATGGGGGGGTCCTGGTGTGTCCTGCTGGGGCTGCAGGAGGAGTTTTCCCAATCCCCCAGCCCCAGATCTGGGTGTGGAGCCGGCGGGCTCAGCCACATGGTGTCTCGTTGAGATGCAGATCCTTTGGGGGGGATAAGGAAGTCTTGGCTCCGAGGAGCTTCAGCTGACAGCCTTATTTGCACACTGGCTCTAAAATAACCGTGTAGGCTTTACATGACACCTTCTGTTGCTTTGGTGCAGAGAGGGGCTTGCAAGTGCCTCTCTCCGGGAGGGACGGGGCGGCCGGTGCCATGCCGGGGGGCTGCCGGAGCCCCCGCGCCCGCCGTGCCCTGGTGTCACCCCAGTGTCACCCAGTGTCACCCAGTGTCACCCCAGTATTGCCCAGTGTCACCCCATCACCGAGCTGGTGTCACCCCGGTGTCACCCAGTGTCACCCCAGTGTCACCCAGTGTCACCCCAGCATCGCCCAGTGTCACCCCAGCACCGAGCCAGTGTCACCCCAGTATTGCCCAGTGTCACCCCAGTATTGCCCAGCGTCACCCCAGCATCCCTGGGTACCACCCCAGCATCCCTTGGGTATCACCCCAGCATCCTTTGGGTATCACCCCAATATCCCCTGAGTATCATCCCAGAATCCTTGGGGTATCACCCTGACATCTCTGTGGTGTCACCCCAGCATCCCCTGGGGTATCACCCTGACTTCCCTGAGGTATCAACCCAGCATCCCCTGGGTACCACCCCAGCATCCCTTGGGACATCACCCTAGCATCCATAGGTTATCACTCTGACATCCCTTGGGTATCACCCCAGAATCCCCTGGGGTATATTTTCTGGGGTATCACCCCAACATCCCCTGGGTACCACCCCTGCATCCCCTGGGTACCACCCCGGCATCCCTGGGGCATCACCCCAACATCCTTGGGGTACCACCTTGGCATCTCTGGGGTATCACCCCAGCATCCCTCTGACATCACTTGGATATTGCCCCAGCATCACCCCAGCATCCCCTGGGTACCACCCCGCCATCCTTGGGGTACCCACCCTGGCACCCCCTGGGTACCACCCCAGCCTCCCCCAGCATCACTTGCGTGTCACCCTGGCATCCCTCCGGCATCACCCAGGCTTTCTGCCATCCCCCAGTTTGGAGGCAAGCAGCTCCAGCAGCACTAAATGCCACTCCTGGGTGCTGCAGTACTTTGGCACGCCACCAGCTTTGGGGTTTGGCTGGGGATTTGCTCTCCCAGGTGGGTTTTTGGGGATGGAACATCCCATCCCCTGGGTGCTGCTCGCCGTTCCTTATCAGCCGCTGCTCCGTCGCCGCTCCGATTGTCAAACACCAGAGATGCTTTCACTCCTATTCAAAATAATTTAAATAAAAATGTTGCTACAAAGTGGAATAATATCTTTTGATGAATGTTTTTAAAGCCCTTTAGGTTTTCATGGTAATTTGCAGTGTAAAATTATTTAGAGATAAGAGCCAAATTAGCTCTTATAGGCGGAGGTCGATATGTCCCGTTATCCATGGAAGCAGTGTTTAAATATAATCAGCCTTTACTCTAATGCAGCATAATTGTTCATTTGAAATAGCTTTTTTTTCTCTCTCTCTCTCTTTTTTTTTTTTTTTTTACTCCATTCAATGAGTCATTAAAATATTCAAAGGATAATGCAGTGAATTGGAAATGAATTTATCACATTATCCTGTACATACTGTAGAGCATCAGGTAACCAGGCAGAGTCGGAACCGGTTTACAGCGAATCCCCCGGTAAACAAGGTTTTCCATTTTGTATTCAGTGGGGAAAGAGAAAGAAGGGAGAAAATACTGCCCTTCAAATGGAAAGCTTTCCATCTTTATTCCCCCTCCTCGGGGAGGAGGAAGGGGGAGGGCGAGAGCAGCGAATTTGTACTCCACTAAAGCCTCGCCGCTTTAACTTTATTTTTATCAAAATATGTTTGTAACAGAAAAGTCGTTATGGAAACGGGTTTCTGCCAGCCGGGGAGAAAATCCTGTGCCAGGCTGGAACCGAGCGGGACCCGCCGGGCGCTGCTGGCACCCATCAGCCACCAAGGGTGGGGAAACTGAGGCACGGAGCTGCCACAGCCAGCCCTGGGGTCGGATGTGGGGATTGCATCCAACGGTTTTGGAGCAGAGCCATTCCCACCCATCGCCCAGCCCGGCTTTCCCCGCACTGAGGGTGCAGCTCCAACCCCTCCCACGGCTCTGTAGGGCAGAGTGGGGGTCCCATGGGTGAGGATTGGTGCCTTTGGGTGCCAGGGATGGTGGCACCGCTGTCCCCAGAGGTGACTTCCCCGCGGTGACTCGGGGCCGCGTTTGTCGTCGCCGTTGATAAACAGGCTCCGGGTTGCAAAGTGTCACCATAGAAACAGGTGCTGTCTTAAGCAAACAAGGGCTTTATTAACCTTAAAAATTATGGGGTTTTTGCACCAGAGAAGGATGGAAATGGAGCTGTAGGGCACGGGCTGCTCACCCGTGCCTGTGGCCTTGTCACCTGTCCCTGTCCCCGTCCCAAAGGGACGTGTGCTCTGCAGGAAACTTTTCCTCTGTGGCACATGGAATGTGGCTCCAGCTTATCAAATGCTTGGATTTATCAGAAATGAGAGAGATCAGCTGTTAATTGCTGGCTGCTGTCCTTCCTGCTCCTCGGCTGCTGGGTGAAGAGTTGTAGGGACACCTTGGGGACACTTTTGCCAAGGATTGGTGATCCAGGTGCACTCACCATCCCAGCAGGAGAAAAAAGCCAGGGCAAGGACTGATTTTTAATCATTGATTGATGCCAGGGGGGTTAAAAATCAGCTTTTGGGTACCCTGCAGACAGGGGGGTTCCATATTTTGGGAGCTGCTGGAGGTGCTGGGGCAGCTTTCCTTGCCTGTGCCATGCAGAATCCATGATTCCCATGGATCCTGGAATTGTGGGATCACTGATCCCCGCCTCTCTGGGGGGGAGAAGGGGCAGATGTAGGAGTTGGTGCCCTGCTATTGTTCCTCCTCGCTGGAGCCCTCTCGACTCGGCTTTTTGGTGATGAAACCGAGGGTTTGAAAGGGAAAGAACAGAGGGAAATGTTGGTTTAATTGATGACTTGGCTCCTCGGAATACTCAGTTCCCTGGTGTGAGTTTCTGTTGCTGCTCGTTAATGAAGCCTTTATTAATAAAAGAAATTAAAAAAAAAAAAAGGAAAAAACCTAAAATAAGTAAAGAGGCTGCAGCTCAGGGGGAAGTTTTCTTTGCACTCTGAGCTCCTATGGAAGAAATTCTTTCCTGTGAAGGTGGTGAGGCCCTGGGATGGATTTCTCAGAGAAGCTGTGGCTGCCCCTGGATCCCTGGAAGTGTCCAAGGCCAGGATGGACAGGGTTTGGAGCAACCTGGGATAGTGGAAGTTTTCCCTGGGTGGAACTGGATGAGATTTCAGGTCCCTTCCCACCCAAACCACTCTTGATTCCATGAATTTCTCATCCTGACAAAGGTTTGAAAGGAGATTCTGTGCCTGGAAGGAGGTTGTGGACTGGCAGGGATCAGTTTCTCCTCCCAGGTATCAAATGACAGGATAGAAGTTGTGTCAGGAGAGGTTTAGGTTGGATTTTGGGAGGATTTCTTCCCTGTAAAAGTTCTCCAGCCCAGGGCAGTGCCGGGGTCACTGTTCCAGCAGGGATTTCATGTGGATGTGACACCTGGGGACATGGTTTGGTGCTGGCCCTGCCTGTGCTGGGGCTGTGATTGGACTCGATGACCTTAGAGGGTTTTTCCAACCCAAACAATTCCACAATTCCATGATTCCATCGATCCTGGGGTGCTCTATCCAGGGGGAAGTTGTGTCCTGAGATGCTGAGGGTTGATCCCACTGCTGCATCCCTGCAAATCCTGCCATTCCCACCCTGCAGGAGCTGCTGGAGCACTCCCTGCTCAGCTCTGTCCTCACCTGGAGTGTAATTAATGCTCCCAGGTAATTGCACTCCCAAAGCCCCTGGAGAGAGCTGTCACTGAGCAATTCCCACTGGGACAGCAGGAGCTGGAAGCACCTGAAGCTGGAAACACCAGACCAGCGATGGCTCTGCCAAATTTTGGGAATGTCCATCCCACAGCCAGGATGCAGCAGGGACAGGGAGGATGGAGAGTGTTGGTCACACCCTTTGGGGAGCAGGAAAAAGGGGAAAAACATCCCAAAATCTCCTTTCCACGTGGGAGGGGAGGTCAGGGCTGGCCTGGGACACTCAGCCACAGCTTCACTCCCCGGCTCATCCCTCGGGAATGCTGCTCCCTCCTCCCAGGAGCTCCGGGAGCTGCGGGATGCCAGGCTGGATTCAGAGGTGCATTAGAGGATTGTTATCACGGATCCGTGGTGAACACAGTGGTTATGACAGCTCTGAGAAGCTCCCGGGGCTGCTCTGACTTATCCACACCCCAGCCTTGTCCCGTGGCTGATCCTGGCCCTGCCATTCCCGAGGGATGAATTCAGCACCCAGAAACCCGCCAGGTTTTGGGGTTATTTGGGATTTTTTCCACACTGGCCCAGAGTTGCTCCCTCTGCTCTGTGTCCACAGCAAGGATCGTTATCCAGATGGGAATTCAGGGTTGGTTTATTTTTTTTCCCTCGGTGCATCTGTTTCATTTAACATGCAGAGGCTACTAATTTGTCACAATTCAATAAAGCCGAGGTTACAAACACTCTGGCTGCTGTTTATTTAAACGATGGTTTGTTAATTAGCTCCTCTTAACGAGGAGAGAATAAATCAGATAAAACCTACCAAAAAAAAAAAACCGGCAGGGAGAGATTTCGCAGATTAATTTTGTTTTCCTGGCAGCCAAGATCCCAATTCCATCCCTGTGTGGGTACAGGTGTGTGAGGAGCATCGTGGCCCTGGGATGATGCTCGGCCTCGTGGCATTTCGCTCACCAGGGGTCCAAAAAGAACTTTTTTTGTTCTTTTCTGCCTCTTTTCTGCCTTTTTTATGGCTCTTTCATGGCTTTTTTTTTGCTGTTGGGCTCTGTCCCTCCAGCATGGTCATGGTGGGGTGCGACCCTCTGGCTTTTCTGTTTAA
Organism: Argya squamiceps; assembly: GCA_037834095.1. Taxonomy (NCBI): domain Eukaryota; kingdom Metazoa; phylum Chordata; class Aves; order Passeriformes; family Leiothrichidae; genus Argya; species Argya squamiceps. The sequence goes on along the minus strand of JBBMKD010000074.1, from coordinate 3,553,308 downwards.
TCTGAGGAACTTTGGGATAGAAACAGAGATCAGACGCTGAATAAAGTTGTGCTGATGCAATCGGGAGTTCAGGGAAGGTTTATCTATCACCATCAGCCAGCGCCGAGCTCCGATCCCATCGCTGGTCCCGTGGGGAGCACTCGGCTCCCGCCACCAACCCGGCCCGCCACCGCGGGAATATTTCATTTACAGCCCATAAAACCTGTCTGCGGATGGGATTTCTCACAAACTCTTGCCTGTGTCCCCTATTTGGGGACACTCGCGGGCATCCAGGGCCCTCAGGAGCATCCCGGTGGCCGGAGGAGAGCGCCGGGAGCCGGGCGTGCCTTGCGGAAGAGACACCGATCAATGATTAATCGGGCATGTGTGGTTGTGTGGGAGCGATTTGTGTTGGAGGAGGGAACTCCTACAGCACCCCGGTCATGAATCATTTGAAGAGCAAATTTGTGCAGTTACCAAGGGAACGGAAGAAAGGAAGGGACTTCCCTTTGCCGAAATGACTCGCGCTCTGATGCGGCTGAGAAAATCGCTCCAAAAAAAAAAAAAAAAAGGGAAAGGGAAAGAAAAAAAAAAAAAAAGAGTCGAAGCTGTGACTAAGCAGCAGAAGTTATGTAAAGTGCTCGCTGGGAAGTGCAGGGGAGGGACAGCACATCCTGCTGCTGCCCACGGCGGTGGCGGGGGGCGGCCGCCGGCCCCCTTCTCGCCTCCCCGGGGAGCGGGGGCGAAGCCGCCGGCTGGGCCGGGCTGGGCCCGCTCCTCCTCTTGCCCTGGCTCAGGCAGCCGCTTACAAAGGTTGGGGAAGAGCCTCGGTGTCCCCGTGGAGTGGGGCAGGGTCGCCAGGTTGGGACCGCCACGCGTGTCCCACCCCTCGGTGTCACCGCAGGGAGTTAGTGCCGCACGAGTTGTCCTGGCTCCGGGCAAGGGGAGGCAGTTTTGGGGTGCTTGGGGACCCTCATCCCGCTGGGATTTTCCATCGGGAACAGGAGGATGTGAGAAGTGATGTTTGGATAGGGCTCATGGTGGTGACCTCGCGGTGGCCAATCTGTCACGTCTCTCTCAGGATTGGGGTCGTGGCCGAGGGTGGGATCCTCTGCTCCGCTCCCCGGGGGCCAAAGATCCTCATTTTGGGGCTCAGCAAAATCCAAATTTAACGGCGCTCACCCAAATTTGGGGACGCTAATCCAAAGGGCACCAACCGCCTCTCCACGGCAGGGGATGCGCGGGGCATCTTCAAACCCCAGGAATTTGGGTTTCCCTCGGAAGAAAAAAAAAAAAAGAAAAAAAAAAAAAGAAAAAAAAAGTTCCCCCGGGGCTGTGCAAGGCAGAGCAGCAAAGGCTGCGGCAGCAGCGAGATCCGCAGCAGCGGCGGCGGCGACAGCATCGCCGGAAAGATGCTTGGGATCTTTCCAACTTCCGCCCGGGAGCCCCCGAGCCCGGCGGGGAGCCGCAATCTCTCCCGAAAAGGGAATGCAGAGGCAGCTGCACGGTGAAGGAAAACCCTCTGCCTGCCCTCCCCTCGGTGCCACAGACACCCGGTGTCTGAGCGATTAGTCACCGCCGAGGCTTCCCTCCTCCACAGCAGAGCCTGTCCCCCCACACAGGGAGCCAGCGGAATGCTTAATTGGAGTTCCTCACACCTACCCGGGGGTAGCCTGAAACGAAGTGACAGCGCCGAGCAAAAAAGCGCTGGAGTCAGACCCCGGGAGCTGCGGGTTGCTATGGAGTCCCCGGGTTCGGATTTTAGGAGGAAAGGAGAGGGAAGGATGTGTGTGCATGGGTACAGGTGGTGGTCCCGGCAGCAGAGCTGCTCAGGGTGAATCCCAGTGGGATGGGGAAGGGGCAGGGTTGGTCCCCGAGGGGTTTCTGCTCCTTGGTTGGATGATCGGCCCCTAAAAGGTGTTTTGTGCCCCAAAAACTGTCAGGACTTGGGATTGATGAGAAACTCCGTAAGGCTTCTGAGTCCTGGGTAGGGCAGGGGCAGGAAAACTCATCCCATCCTGTGTAAATCAGGGAAATTTATCCCTGAATCCTCTGTAGGTCAGGGAAGCTCATCCCTGAATCCTGGGTAGGGCAGGGCAGGGAAGTTCATCCCTGAATTCTGGGGATGGCAGGGGCAGGGAAATTCATCCCTGAATCCTCTGTAGGGCAGAGAAATTCATCCCTGAATCTTGGGTATGGCAGGGTGGGGAAATTCATCCCTGAATCCTCTGTAGGGCAGGGAAGTTCATCCCTGAATTCTGGGGATGGCAGGGCAGGAAAACTCATCCCTGGAATCCTGGGTATGTCAGGGGCAGGGAAATTCATCCCTGAATCCTGTGTAGGACAGGGAAACTCATCCCTGAATTCTGGGTATGCCAAGGGTAGGGAAGCTCATCCCTAATCCCATATGTGGGAAAGGGTAAGAAAACTCATTCCTTCACTCTGCAGTCTGGGAATGGGTTAGGGAAGCTCATCCCTGCATCCCATGAGTGGAGAAGGGTAGGAAAGCTTCTCTCTGCCTTCCCTGCATGAGGAAAAGGGTAGGAAAGCTGATCCCTGGTAGGAAAACTCCTTCCTTCTCTCTGCAGTCTGGGAAGGGGGCAGGGATCTCTGCATCCTGTGGAGGGGAGGAGGTCGGGGAGCTCAGCGTGGCTGGGAGAATGCCACGGGATCCAGGCAAGGCGTTTCCTTCCTGGTGAATATTGGAACTCTCTGATGCATCAGGAAAGTCCCTGGGGAACATGTCCCAGGGCTGGGATGTCTGTCCCAAGGGTGGGATGTCAGTCCCAGGGTTGGGATGTCTGTCCCAGGGGTGGGATGTCTGTCCCAGGGTGGGATGTCTGTCCCAAGGGTGGGATGTCAGTCCCAGGGTTGGGATGTCTGTCCCAGGGGTGGGATGTCAGTCCCAGGGTTGGGATGTCTGTCCCAGGGCTGGGATGTCTGTCCCAAGGGTGGGATGTCAGTCCCAGGGCTGGGATGTCTGTCCCAAGGGTGGGATGTCTGTCCCAGGGTGGGATGTCTGTCCCAGGGGTGGGATGTCAGTCCCAGGGTGGGATGTCAGTCCCAGGGGTGGGATGTCTGTCCCAGGGGTAGGATGTCTGTCCCAGGGTTGGGATGTCTGTCCCAGGGCTGGGATGTCTGTCCCAGGGTGGGATGTCTGTCCCAAGGGTGGGATGTCAGTCCCAGGGCTGGGATGTCAGTCCCAGGGTGGGATGTCAGTCCCAGGGGTGGGATGTCTGTCCCAGGGGTGGGATGTCTGTCCCAGGGGTGGGATATCCGTCCCAGGGGTGGGAAGTCCATCCCAAGGGTGGCAGGACAGTCCCCACAGCCTGAGTCTGGAGGCAGCAGGGCTGGGGTTGGACCAAAGGATTCATTTTCCTGCCTGAAATTCCCAGAGAGGATTTTAAGCCCTTGAAAACCAGCTCCTCCTCCCAGTGGGGCCAAGCAGCACGGCCTGGTTGGATCAGCCAAGGGGACAGAGCAGCACTGGGACAACCCTAAATGTCCCATATCCCTTCTCCCACAGCAGCCCATCACCTTCATCTTCCTCCAAAATATGTTTGGCTTCAACTTCCATGTGGTTTTTTTATTTAAAATGTGGAGAATGGGGTCCCAGGGCCTGAGTCCCCACCAGTGCCCCTCACCTGGGGGAGCCTGGACGTTTGCCTTCCCTCAGGAGAAGGAAATTATGGCTTCATTCCTGTCAGGAACAACTTCTTTTCCCCAAAACAGAGCAGGAAAACAGGATATCGTTTGTGGTTTCATGAAAAAGTCATCTTCTTTTTTTTTTTTTTTTTTATTCTCGTCACTTTAGGTTCTATTTAAAATTTGGGTATTCTGAGATGGAAAGTTATTTCAAAAGGGCAAAAACACGTCAAGCTCCAGAAAATGGTGAAATCAGCTCCATGGTGGCTTTTTTTTTTTTTTTTTTCTTTTTTAATTTTAAAATTTTTTTTGGAAGCACAGTTCTCCCCCAAACTCCCCCAGTGCAAGATCCTGCTGCATCCTGCCCCGGTGCTGCTCGAGGAGCATCCTGGTACTAAAAATGCCATTTTTTCACCCCAATCTCTCCCCCAGCCGATGGTCTGGGTGTATTCCCGAGGGATTTTCCACCCTCTGGAGCATCTCAGTCGCCTTGAACCCGACCCCAAACCCGCGGGGGTGGTGAGGGACGATCATTTACAGCCCCATCGATCCCGCCCTCCGCTGCCCCGGCTCTAAAGGGCCCCTCATCGATCAGGCATCGACTCTCACGGGGCATTCCCACCTTAAAAAGATCATCTGGAAGCGCGAGAGCTTTGGCTTCGCAGTGATTAATTAGTGTCTTTTAAACGGCTGGGAAAGGAGGTGGCCGGTAAATGCGAGAGCAATTAAATCCTCTGTGCCCGCACGCCTCCGACCCCTCGCCCGACACATCGATCTCCCTCGGCAGCCTCTGGGGTGGGTTGGGAGGGGATCGTATCCCCCCCAGGCATCGGGGAAAGAGAAAAAATGACTTTTCCCGGGCTGGGAAGGGCTGGTGGCTGTCGGTGCAGGAGCAGCGGCCGGCTCGGCTCTCCCCTGCCGAGCGCGCTGGGTTCATTCCCCGCTGTTTCTGAACGAGAGAGGGATGGAAACAAGGTAGGAGAAGCGAGGGGAAAACCCTCCGCTGGCTTCCCTTGATGAACTGAGCTAATTTCTTCTCTTAATGGTTAGCTCCGGAGCTGAATGTGAGGCTTTCCTCCTGCACAGCAAAACCCTCTCCCACACACAGACAAATAGGCTGAATATTTAATTGGAATTCCTCACACCTACAGGGTAAAGCCTTGTCAGTAGAAATAGAGCCCATCGCCAGCTGGCATCCCCGCACGCCACCCACCTTCGCTCGGAAAAAGAAATCCCTCCCCGTCCTCCCCCTTTCTCCACACACCCACGGCCCCCCCGCCCCTCTGCCCGTCCCCAGGATGTGCCCCCCGCTCCCGGGGTGCCCTCCCCGGCGTGGGGGATGATGTGGGAGGGTGCCCGGGCAGCACCCAGCCCCAACAGGTTCTCCCAGGAGGAGATTTCAGAGTCCCGTCCCCTGGCCCGGCCACAGGAGCTCCCACCCTGGGAAAGTGGGGACCCCAGGGCAGTGCCAGGCTGGTGGCAGGGGACAGGGAGCAGCAGAGGGCACTGCCGGGCTGTCCGTCCGTGCCATCCCCGCCACCCCAGAGCGGGGGAAGGCTGGGAGAAGGATATCCCAACCCTCCGGAGCCCTGGTTGCCAGCCCTGCTGGTAAAACCACAGATTTCAGTGCCCAGAATGACTTTCCCTCCTGTCCCCACGCTGTCCTGGCCGCCGTGGGGTGTGATCCATGTGGGAGCACTGTGAGAGGTGAAGCCCCCTGCCCTCAAGGTGCCCCTTTTGGGGCAGGTTCTGGGGTCTCCTTTGGGGGCTGCAGGTGCTGATAACCCAGCCCAGAGAAATCCCCTAGTCCAGATTTTCCAGGGATGGATGAAGTGGGAGGTGGAAGGAGTCACCCCGTGTCCCCCACTGCACCAGGGGACCACCTGGTGCCAGGCAGAGCATGGCACTGTCCCTATGGTGGCACTGTCCCTGTGGTGTCACTATCCCGTGGTGGCACTGCCCCCATGGTGGCACTGTCCCCGTGGTGGCACTCTCCCCATGGTGGTACTGCCCCTGTGGTGGCTCTGTCCCCATGGTGGCACTGTCCCCATGGTGGCACTGTCCCCGTGGTGTCACTGTCCCCATGGTGGCACTGTCCCCGTGGTGGCACTGTCCCCATGGTGGCACTCTCCCCATGGTGGCACTGTACCTGTGGTGGCACTATCCCTGTTTTGGCACTGTCCCCGTGGTGGCACTGTCCCCGTGGTGGCACTGTCCCCGTGGTGGCACTGCCCCTGTGGTGTCACTGTCCCCGTGGTGGCACTGTCCCCATGGTGGCACTGTCCCCGTGGTGGCACTGCCCCTGTGGTGTCACTGTCCCCGTGGTGGCACTGTCCCCATGGTGGCAC
>JBBMKD010000074.1:3516016-3534367 GCA_037834095.1 Argya squamiceps | reverse complement strand
AAAAACCCAAAAAAAAAAAAGAAAAAAAAGAAAAGAAAAAAAAAAAAAAAAAAAAAAAAAAAGAAAATAAAAGAAAGAAGAAAAAGGAGAAAAAAAACCCACCAAACACGAAGCCCAGAGGAATAAATGAGCCCCCCAAGCCCAAACTCCTGCTCCCATCAGATTAGGGAAGCCGAAATAGCCAAATTGGCCCAGAGCAGGAGCAGGACTGGCACGCGCGGGCTTTGATCCACCCCCGCGCCCGGGAAGGTGCCTGGGACCGGGATCAGACATCCCAGGGAGGTGGAATTTGCAGGGGAGGAATTTTGCGGCGTGTGAGAGCACCCCCGGACCCTCGGCAGCCCCCCCAGGCCGGCTGTGGGGTGGGGGTTCGTGTCCGGGTGGGGTCTGGGGGAGGGATGGGCTCAGTGTCCCACCCCAAATCCCACCGGGAGCTGTTGGTAGTCACGGCTGGGTGCAACCCCCAAAATCACCCCAGAAAGGGCAGGGAGGGGATTCTTCCCCCTCTGCCCCGCTCTGGGGACACCCCCCCTGCAGCTCGGGGTCCCCAACACCCCCAGGACATGGAGATGCTGGAATGAGCCCAGAGGGGAACACGGAGCTGCTCCAGGGGCTGGAGCCCCTCTGGGTGCTGGGAGAGCTGGGGGTGTTCACCTGGAGAAGGGAAAGGCTCCAGGGAGAGCTCAGAGCCCCTTCCAGGGCCTAAAGGGGCTCCAGGAGAGCTGGGGGTGTTCACCTGGAGAAGGGAAAGGCTCCAGGGAGAGCTCAGAGCCCCTTCCAGGGCCTAAAGGAGCTCCAGGAGAGCTGGAGAAGGATTTGGGACAAGGGATGGAGGGACAGGACACAGGGAATGGCTTCAAAGAGGGAAAGGGGAGATTTAGATGGGATTCCTGGCTGTGAGGGTGTTGAGGGGCTGGGCTGGAATTCCCAGATTTGCTGTGGCTGCCCCTGGATCCCTGGCAGTGCCCAAGGCCAGGTTGGAGCACCCTGGGACAGTGTGAGGTGTCCCTGCCCATGGCAGGGGTGGCACTGGGTGGGTTTCAATCCCTTCCCACCCAAACCATGCCATGATTCCAGCCTGGCTGTGCTCACAGAGGGATGGATGGGTGGTTCAGATGTGAGGGCTCGAGGCCCACGTGCCCCAGGGCCGTGGGGGTCATTGCTGGTGACCACAGCCTGGATGGTGGCAGCACTGGGAATGTCCCAACCCACCAAAGGGAGTTGTCCCTGTCCCCAAAAGTGACCCAGCAGCGGATCCTCTCCAGGGATGCATCCCAAGGGGAGGTTTCAGTGCAGGCTTCTCTCTCATCCACACAGAATTCAGGCTACGGGCCTTTAAATGTCTGAATTAGGCAAAATTTGGTGTTTCTCCAAGAATTCTCCGGAAATCTGCTGCTGGAAAAGCAAACTCATCTTAAAGCTACACACACAAGCAGGGTGAGCAAGTTTTCCACTCTCAAGGACTGGGATGGAAAAGACTTTTCCAGCTCTACCCAGCCCTTTTTTCAAGCTTGTTCCTCCTGCTGGAATCTCAGGGGATTTGTGGGAACCTCCTGCAGTTCACCTTTCTTGGGAGCTCTTGGGGAATTTTGGGGATGTCCCGTCAGAACTGGGGGATCAAGAGAGACCCAGGTGGAGCTCCTGGGAAGGTCTGGGCTGGTGACAAAGCCCAGGGCACCAAACACAGGCGTGGTCTGGGAAAAAATGGGTGTTGCAAGTGGCATTTGAGCCGTGCCACCATCACGAGGGGCACAAAGTGCCCTCTGAGCCATCCTCATCCTCCTGCTCCTCCACATCCAGCACCACTCCCCACCCCAGCAGAGCAGCATCCCACCGAGGAGGCTGAGGATGCTCCAGGGGGGGATCCTGGCTGGATTCTGAGCTGGACAAATCCCAGCCCAGCCCTCCCCTGGCCGGGCCAGCCCCGGGCCAGTGGGTCAGGATGATTCATCCAGCAGCCAGCTCCGCCGGAATTGCGACACCGTGGGGCTGTTAAAGGCAGCCAGAGCCGAGCCCGGCATCCAGGCAGCTTCCTAACACACCCCTGGGGTTGCTATCAACATCCCTGTTGTTCTTAGCGATCACATCCATCATTTATCAGCCCGGCTTTACAGCAGAGGCCCGGGGGCCGGGAGCTGGGGTGTGACAGTGCAGGACGGGATTGTGACACTCCCCAGAAGGGGCTTTGGGGTGCAGCCACCCCCCAAATTCACCAAGGTCCAGAGACTGGCAGGCAGGGAGTGCACAGCCCTCTCCACAACTTGGTGCAACCATCATTTTATCCCACTTTCATTTTATTCAACCATCATTTGTTCAACCATCATTTAATCCAACTTTCATTTTGTCCCACCATCATTTTATTCAGCCATCATTTGTTCAACCTTCCTTTTATCCAACTTGTGTTTTATTCAACTTGCATTTTATTCCACCATCATTTGTTCAACCTTCACTTTACCCAACTTGTGTTTTATTCCACCATCGTTTCATTCAGCCGTCCTTTGTTCAACTTTCATTTTACTCGACTTTGATTTTATTCAAATTTGATTTTATTCAACTTTGATTTTATTTAACCTCCATCTTTACTCACCTTTCTCTCCTCACCAACCCCCTGGTGCTTCCCCACCGGGGGTGCAGAGGGAAGGGGTAGCAGGGGAACTCCTCTGTGGAGTTTCTTGGCAAAGCCACCAGCCTCAACTCCCAAACCCAGCTCTCCAACCCCACCAGGAGTGTCCTGGCAAAGCCACATCTCCACTTTTGGGAAGGCAGCCCAGCATCCTGCATCCCATTCCTCTCCCCCTTTCTGCAGCTCCCTCCACAATCCCACAGGTGTTTAAAAAAAAAACAACAAACCAACAAAATCCCTCTCCTTTTTCAACACGAATGTTTTTGTCTGAGGGTTTCAAAACCCTCCCAAAGTGTCATCACAGCCTCCACCCCTCTGGCTCGGACCCCTCACCTACATCCTGCAGGAGAGGTGCAGATGGGCACAGCAGCAACGCCTAAGCCGGGCTGGGATCTGTCTCACTGGAAATCCACCCAGCAGAGCCTCCCTCTTTGCAAAATCTCTTCTTTTTTTGGAGATTCTGGCACTGGGAATGCCATCCTCGGGCTGCCAGGAGCAGGTTCGGGTTATGGAGTGCAGGGTTTTATTTCTAGCTTTAAAAAAAAAAACAACAAAAAACCTTGCAAAGAGCCAGGCACGGAGGTGATTTATGTTTATTTTGCTCAGTTAATAACCCGTGGCACGTCCTCCCCTGCGGCGTTAGGGTGGATCAGACAAAGCTGCATTTAAATTACCACCGTGCCCCGATATTTATTTTTTAATATATTTTTATGGTCGCCTTCCCCATTTAACGTGAGCTAGAAAAATGTCCCGGCCGTGCCAAGAGCTGCCTGAGGATCCTAAAGGCTGGAGGGGTAAATCCTTGGAGTTCAGACCCTGGAAAAGTGGGAGAGGCTCTTCAGATCCGTGTGGGAGCCGTAACATCCCTGGGCCAGCTCCAGCTCCTGCTCGTGGGGGACTCTCAGCAATATTTCCCTGGAGTTCTGATGAGCTTTGGAGAAATTTTTGGGATAAGTGAGTCAGTGTTGGTCATGGGGTGACCTGGCACGATTTTGGGGTTAAAATCACCCAGTTTTTGGTGCTTGTGGCTGTGTAAGTCCCCAACCAGACAAATCCATCAGCTGTGAGATCCCAACCGACCCAGGTTTAGCCTTCCTGAGGTTCTGGATCTGCCCTGAAAAGTTCCCTGTAGAAGGAAAAGTGTCTTTTCCACTCTTTTTCCGCCTGGATGTGGCCATGGTGCTTTACCAATTTCTCAGGTGCAGACTGACAGTCAACTATAACTTGGAATGGTGAAATTCCATGAATATAAAATTTAATAAATTAAAACAATGAGCTCTGGGTAAGGGGGTCAGCAGCTGGAGATCCCACGGATCCCACCCTCCTTGGGGACCACAGGGCTGGACATTCCTGGAGCCTGTGAGAGGAGCAGGAAGCTCTGGAGAGAGGATTAACTATTAACTCCTGCTCTTCACACACAAACTGGGCAGTGAGGAGCCGGGTGGGAAGCTCAGAGAGGGAAATTCTGGGAATTATTCCTGCCTCAGGCCCAGGATGGCCCGGCCACATCTCCAGCTCTGAGCACAGAACAAGGGCCCTGAGTCATCCCAGGATCCAGGAACTGGGGCTGTGGGGAAGCACCAGGGCAGGAGGCTGAGGAGAAGGTCTGGGCTTGGGAAAGCTGGGCTGCTTCCAGCAGGAAGAGGAGGTTTCTCTGGGTTTGGGGTGTGATGGGATCCAGCCTCTGCGGGGTCTTGTCCCTGTGTTAAGTCACTCCCCGCCCTGGGAATGCTGTCAGAACACTTTGGAGCAATAGAGCAGCCAGGAGAGGCTGTTCCCAGGAAAGCCTTTCCCATCCTGGCTGGAGGTGACTCTCCCACCCAGCTCCTTCCATGAAAACTACTTCTGTTTTTCTTCTTATTTTTTCCTCTTTCTCCCGATCTCTTCCCCCGACGGAGAGCCCACGACAATCCAGCAGCACAGCAGGGCTGGCATAATGGGATGTGACATTTCTCATCACCAAAGGACTGGCAGGGTCGGGGCTGACAGGCTCCTTGGGGCACCAAACCCTGCCTTGATGGTGACAGGAGAAGCCAGGGTGGGCTGGAGCAGCACCAGCAGCGAGAGGGTCGGGGTGGCGTGGGCGAGCTGGAGCTGTTCAGGAGCATCCTGTCCCCCAAATCCAGCTCCAGGATCCTTCTGGAAAGGAGCTGCTGCACGAACTGGAGGCTGAGCTGGGAAATGCCAGTTTGGGAGGGCTGGGAGCGGGCCGGGCCCTGCCCTGCTCTCTCCTGGCCTCCCCGTGCTCGGGGATGATTGGAGGGAGAGTTTCTCTTGGATCGGCTCTTTGCTCACATGGGGTTTTTTGTTGTTGGAAAGCAGGACGAGCCTGGATGGTTTTGGGAGCTGGGGGAGGAGTGGTCTTCCTCCCCACTGCTGCTGGCTTTGGTGGGGAGGAGAAAACCCCAAAAACCTTCACCTTCCTCTGCAAGGACACGGTGGAACAGCTCCAGATCCACCTGCAATTAGCATCTCATCCTTTTCTTCCCCGTTCCAGCCTCGCAGGGGGAAGCTGGGTTACCATCCCAGCGGCTCTGCCCTTCCCGGGAATTCTCCCCTGCTCTCACTGAGCCAATTCCTCCATGCTGACCTCATTCCAAAGATCACAGGGATCAGGAGAACAAATCTGGGCTCCCGCTGCGCCGGCTTTGAAGCCGCTCGGCCCCGTCAAACTCGTGAGGAGCAGTGCAGGAGCAGCCCCGGCTGTTTGGGATGGGCTTTATCCCCTCGGATAATTGTTGGTTAACGCCGGGCCGGCCCCTCGGCTGCTTCCCATGGGATGCAGCCCCCGCACGTGGCTGAGCCCCCCGCCCGCGGTGTCCCGGGGTCCGCGGGGCCGGGCTGGGACGCGCTCCCGGCGAGGCAGGAGCAGCCCAGCCCTGCTCGGCTGCACTTCCCTGGGTCCCATCCGTCATCTGTTTGTCCTGGTGCCCTGCCAGCGATTGTGCCGATTCCCACACCCACTTTCCATAAACCCTCCGTCCTCGCCCGGGCGAATCGCTGGCGAGAGCTCGCCACCCATCCCTTTCCCCTCCTCCCCGATGGGATCAGACACGTTCCCGAGAGGGGGGAAGAAAGGGAAGGGGGTGAAAAGAAAACAAAAAAAAGATCAAGAGGAAAACACAAGGTGACTCACTGCCTTTAATTTATTTGTGTTTGTTTATTTATTTCCCCCCCCACCCACCCTCGGCTGCGACGTGCAGGCAGTGAGATTCCAGGCTGTCCAGAGAACCAGGAATGAGAGGGATAAAATCCCCCCACTCCTTTGGCCAAGGAAAAGATCTCGGAGAGGAGCTCCTGGCGCTCAAAATGTGTGGCACAGATTTTTTTTCAGGCTGCCCAGATCTCTCTCTGCACGAGCATCCCGTGCCCCGCCAGTTTCTCGACACCACCCGGCACAGACCGGAGGGTGGGAATATCTAATTCCACCTCCTACACCCGTGTCCTCGGCAGGGGAAAGAGAGAAAGGAGATAAAAGGCTGGGGAGCTCAAATGGTGTCATTAGGAACTATTAATGCTCTCATGAAAGGGCATTAATAAACGCGGCAGCTCATCAGTGTCCATTAGCTCGGCTCGTGGCAGGGATCTTTGGGAGCTGCCGGAGTGTGATGCTCCCCTCGCCCTCACCGGCGTGTCAGCAAAGGGGAAAGCGGCTGCAGGGGGGGGTTGTTCCTCCTACAAACCACGGCCTGAGCGAAATAAAACAAGGAGAAAATGTCACAGGGCGTCACACCCCACCTCTCCAATCCCTCCCGTATCCCAACAGCCGTGCCCAGAGCTTGCTCCTTGCTCCCGGGCTCGCTGTTTACTATTAAAGAAAAAAAAAACAACAAACCAGGCAGGGTTTGGAGTGCTCATCCCGACTTTCTCCCTCCCGCCCTCTTCCTGTTCTCGCCTCTTAAAAAGGAGCTTTATCCTTTGACTCTCCCGTGCCCGGGGCTAGCGAGGAGAACCCGCAGCATCTCGGGGCGAGCGAGGCAGCCCACATCAGCAGCGGCCAGGGGAGCAGGGAGGAGGCCCGGCCTGTCCCGATAAGCCCCTGGCAAAGCCAGGAATAGCAGCGCGGTCCCCGCACGGGAGCGTTCCTGCCGGGAGCGCAGAGAAACCCGCAGTTCCCTGCCTTTGAAGAGCTGGGGCTGGCAGCGGGCCCGGCCGCACGGCGAGCTCGGGATGAGCTCGGGATGAGCTCGGGATGTGCCAGCAGCTTCTCCCCCGCCTCCCCAGCCGGGCAGCGGCACATCTGGGGGAGCAGGCACAGCTGGAGGGCTCGGGCGACATCTGTGCACATCTGGGCGGAGGCGGCGCCAGGCCGGTGCGGGTGGGCTGGAGGTGCACATCTGGGGCGGGTGTGCACATCTGGATGGCACAGCAGCCCCGTGTGTCCCCTCCAGCACCCGCCGGGCCCTTCTCCCCTCACATCCTGCTCTGCTCCTTCCCCTCCCGCCGTGATGGCCGGCACCCAAACCTGCCCAAATCCTCACTCATCACCTCCCCGTCACCGGGGAATTCACGGCTCCGGCTGCCAAGGTGGCAAACCAGCCGATATCCGAGGATCTGAGCGGGCTCTTGGCTCCCTGGTGACCTTTGGTGTGCCAGGGGCAGCTGGCAGGAGGCTGTCCCCGGCCGTGACTCAGGTTCCCTTGGAGGGAAAGGGAAGCTTTGGCCGCGGGGAGCCGAGGCACCGAGCCCCGTTCCCCACGTGCACCTTTGCTGGGAGTTATCTGAGGCATCTTTTTTTTATTTTTTTTTTTTTTTCGGGATAATAACTCCCAGGGCAGGTTAGGACGGAGGAGCCCTGGCAGCAGAGCGTGTGTGGGCAGGACTGGAATAACGGGTGCCGTAGGAAAGGATTTACGAGAGCGCCGGGAGGTTGGGAATGGCCGGGAATAGCACAGCAGGTCAGGGGTGAGGTGGGATGTGCGGGGCCAGGATGTGAATTCTGCCCCTATTATTGTCCCTTTGCCATGCACCCAGTCCCCACAGGGTGCTCGGTGTCCCAGGAAAGGTTCCTTGCCCCCGGGAAGAATCCCAGGATGGGGATGGGGAGCCAAGCAGGACTCGCTCTGCAAGCAGGAGTTTCTGTTGAGAACAAAGCCAAAAAATCACCACAATCCCACCTGGAACGGGCCAGCTCTTCCAAATCCCGAGCACTGAGGCTTTTAATGGAATTATGTGTGGAATTTTAATGGGATTGTGGCTTTCCCGGTGTGCCACAGCCTGGATCCCTGGCCTGGATCTCCAGACCATTCACGGTCTCCGTGTGCAGGTGACAGCAGTGTCACCTGTGTGGATCGAGCCCCTACATCCCAAACAGCCAAAATCCCAAACCCCATCGTGCTCCTTCCCACCCACCCTGGAGAAAGTGATCTTTACAAGGAAATGGTGAGAGAATGATCTTTGCAAGGAAAACACACAAAATGTTGGGGAATGAATCCCTGGGGACAAGTGGGCACATTTGGGGGGGCAGGGGGGATCCATCCCCCCGAGGGTTCCTCCTGAGGATCCCAGTTTCACCAAACCTCTCTCCTTTTGTCCCTTCAGGGTTCGGATCTGAGGGTTGGGAAGATCAAAGGGAAGGTCCTGACAGGTGAGTGCAGACGCTGAAGGAGGGGATGGGGGTCTCAGGCAGCTGGTGGCAGTGCTGGCTGGGGTGGGCACAGCAGGACACGAGGGAGGGACACAAGGAGGGGACACAAGGAGGGGACACAAGGAGCTCCCCAGGGCACAGCTGGGCGCTGTCTGAAATAGGAGCCACTTTTTGTCTTATTTATTCTAGAGGCAAAAGTGGTTTAAAAACTCCCCAGCGGTTGGAGAGGCTCCAAACCAGTGCAAAAAAGAGGGGGGCTGGATAAAACCCAAAAGGAAAACACAAGATAAAAGAGGGTGAATCCCAACAACTCCTGTGATGTTGCAGGAACAAAGACTTTCAGCTCAAAATGGGCCAAGAGGAGGGGACACCCCAGGGGAGAGGGGCTGGGGGCTCACCTGGCTGCAGGTGACTCTTGTCCCTTGGTGTCACATCCTCCTGTCCCTGCTGGGGTGGCAGTGCTGTGCTTCCCATGGATGTCCCTTTCCCTCCCTGTCCTCAGCAGCTGGACATGCCCTGAGCCAGCTGCAGGCCCCACATCTGGGCAGCTGTGCCCTGCTCCCTGGAGCACAGTGTGGACCCCAAAACCCACCCTGGGGCAGCCCAAGGGTGCTGGCCCTGCCCGGGTGGGGGGCTGGGGGTCTCAGGGGCACATCCCCTGCCTGGGGGAGGCTGCACCCCTCAGGGAGGGTGCAGACACGGGGAGGGGGATGGAGGAGAGGTGCTGCAGGGTGTGCTGCACCCAGGGTGTGCTGCACCCATCAGGGAAGGTGCAGTCAAGGGGAGGGGGCTGGAGGAGAGAGGTCAGGGTGTGATCCACCCATCAGGGAGGGTAGAGACACGAGGAGGGGGATGGAGGGGAGGTCAGGGTGTGATTCACCCATCAGGGAGGGCGCAGACAAGGGGAGGGGGATGGAGGAGAGGTCAGGGTGCTCCAGGATGTTGTACACCCACCAGGGAGGGTGCAGACACAAGGAGGGGGATGGAGGGGAGGTCAGGATGCTGCAGGGTGTGATTCACCCATCAGGGAGGGTGCAGACACAGGGAGAGGGATGAAGGAGAGGTCAGGGGGCTCCAGGATGTTGAGAACCCATCAGGGAGGGTGCAGACATGGGGAGGGGGATGGAGGAGAGGTTAGGGTGTGGTTCACCCATCAGGGAGGGTGCAGACAAGGGGAAGGAGATGCAGGGGAGGTCAGGGTGCTCCAGGATGTGGTGAGGGGCCGTTTTGGTGACCCCTCTGCCCATGGAACACCTGAGCTGAGTGGTCACAGTGCAGGGAGCTGGGTGGGAGAGCTGATCCCAGCCTGGAGGAGGGTGCTGGGTAACTGGTTCTGGTGGGAATTTTAGCTCAGGGGGATGCTCAACCCTTCTCTTCTGCATCTCAGATTACAGTCAGCCCAAGCCCCCGCGCTACAGCGGCTACCACCGCTACCAGTTCCGCCTGTACCGGCAGCCAGCACACGAAACCATCGCCCTGAGCCCCGAGGACAAGGAATCGCTGGGTAAGGCCCCCGCCGTGCCCTCCATCCCGGCCCCGAGGGGCTTTCCCGGGGCTGTGGATAACGCCGAGTGCTCCGGCAGGCTGGGGACGCTGGCTGGGTGCAAAGGGATCCTTACAGGGGACGTGGGTGAGGTGTTAAATCCTCGCCAGGCAGCCAGAAACCCTTGGGGAAAGTCTGGTAACGGCCTGGCTAGCGGGATCGGAAGCAGGGAGAGATGTGGGCTGTGAAATGCAGCCCTTTGCTGGCACATCCCCCCCTCCAGCCCCAGCCCGAGCCGCGGGAGTGGTTGCATCACCGGCACCTCGGAGCGGGCGGATAAGGATGAGCCGTGCGGAGAAGGTTTAAGCAAGGGATTGCTCAAACCGGGCTGACACAACGCCCGCCAACTCCCAGCTCCACAACTCCTCCCAAAATCTTTCACGGAAGGGATGGAGCAGCCAAGACCCCTGAGATGCCCAGGGTGTTGTTCCTGCTGTTCCATCCTGCAGGACCATCCCAGGGCATCCTGCAGGACCCCGGGACGGGCAGGGATCCATCCTGGTGGTGCCAAGCGTGGGTCCCTCCCTGCCCTGCCTGGAACTCGGGGCTCTGTGGCTCACGTGGCCTCCACAAGGGAAATTTCAAAACTTTCCCAGCTGGGACCACATGAGCAGGGCTCGACGGGCAGGTCAGGTCGGTGCGTCTGGGCTGCTCTGCCTGACTCACCGCGGTCCTGGTAACGCACAGAGCACGGCCCGGAGTGAGGGGCTGGCTCTGGGGGGCTCTGGGACAGCCCCTGAACCCCCCCCGTGGTGCTCATCCCACGGCCAGAGCGGGATGAGGCTGTCACGAGTCCCCCTGCAGGTTCTCCCTGCCCTTGGCTTCGTTTTCTGGCTCATTAACTCCGCTTCTTAATGACACCGCTGATGTCACCCCGCTGCCAGCCCTGCTCGGAGAGAGGGCTCCGTGTTGTCCCCACATTCCCACCGCAGCATCCCAGAGCTGGGAAAGGACTCAGTGACACCCACCAGGGAGCTTTTTCCAGATAAATCCTCTTATTAGCAGGACATGCAGCTCCAGCCCCCCAAATTTCACCCCCTTGGGAAGGTCCCCCAGGCGTGGGGTGGCCGGGCATTCCCCAGCTGGCGCCGTCCCCGTCCCATCTGTGTTTCCCAGCCCTTCCAGGATATTTTGGATATTTTTTCCGTAACATCCAAAGCCTGAGTGTGGTTTGTCAGGCAGCTGCGGGGCTCGTGTTTAAGGAGTTGGTTGAAGGTCGTTTTTAACCATTTCACTGCTGCATCACGTCCTCGGCCCGGCCAGGGGATGCTGCTGGATTGAGACACCGACAGCCCATCATTTTTATTCCCAGGGAATGAGCCCAAAAAGCAGCCAAAGGATGAGATTCTGATGTCTCAAGGGTTTTAAATAAATCCAGCCCCAAGGCAGTGGGATGAAGGCTGATGGATCTGCTGGTGCATCCAGCAAAGGCAGCACACAGGGGAGAGGAGCAGACACCTTTGGCAGGAGGTGGGAACAAGGAGGGGGTGACCCCAATTCCAAAGGATGAGGGGTGAGAACCCAGCCCAGGCTCTGCCTCGCTCCTCTCCTGCAGCAGAAGCATTGCAGGTTCTCCCGGCGATGCCAGAGGCACAGTTCACATCCTTGCTCAGAATTTCCCACCTCACTTGGCCTGAAATGAACCCCTTCTCTCTGTTTTTACTCTGTCCTACATCTGGTGACAGCGACATCTCTGTCTCACCAAGGATGGGGACACCCATCACCACCAACCCCGGACAGGGACGTGTCCTGGCCGGGCACAGGGAGTGGTGCAGGCCCGTCCCAGCCTCGGGGTGTGTCCAGCCTCCAGTGCTGCATCCCTGTGCCTGCATCCCTCCCTCTGGCAGCTCATCCCTTGGCAGAGCTGAGCCCCGGCAGAGCGTTTCTGCTCAGCTCCCAGAAAAACCCCCTCCTGGCACGGGATGTGTTTTGGAGGCCAGGCCGAGCAAGGTCCCGGGCCGAGCGTGGCCCAGCCGGGGGAGGTGACAGTGACAATGCCAGGCGGGATGGCAGGAGCTCGGCCGGAGCCTCCAGAAGAGGGCACTAAACCAGGACCTGCCCGCGTCGCCTGTCCCTGCTCCTGGAAAAGAGCCCTGGGAATTCAAAAACGCGAGGGGCAACGGCGAGCGTGGAGAGCAAATCCCTGTTTCCTCTCCCTCCTCGCCTGGCTGTGCAACACCAGCAGCTCGGAGGGAACGGGGACATTTCCAGGGTGGCCCCAGTGCCCACCCTGCCGTGGGGGTGTCCCCGTTGGGATGGCACTGACGGGCACAGGTCGGCTGCAGGACCTGGACACGTCCCCCTGTCACTCGTGGCGATGTGGAAATCAGTTGGTTACGGCCGAGGTGTTTCTCCAGGGAGGCTCTTGAGCAAAAATTTTATTTCATCAGGGAAAAAAAAAAACCACCCTGATCCTTCCCCGTGAGTGTTTCTGATCAATCCCGGCTCTGTGTGACCTCGGGCAAATAACTCAGAGCCTCAGTTTCTCCTCTGGAGCCTCATTCACTTCACTTTTTGGACGTGCCACTAAATTGTCACCGAGTGCCAGCTCTGTCCCCACTCAGGACCGAAGGTGGGGACATTTGGGGTGTCCCCACGGCTCTTCCTGCCACTCGCCCCACTTCCCTCGCAGCCAGGAGTGTCAGAAGCCGTGGTTGTGATTTGGGGAGATGCAAGATAATGATTTGTGGTCTGTGAAATGTCACAGGCGCTGTGGCATCCCGAGGCGGCAGCGCCCGCCGCAGCCTCTCCATCCCCGGGAAATCCCTCAGCCGGGGGAATTCAGGCACCCACCAGACCCCGCCAGTGCTGCTGGGGAATTAAAACTCCCCCCGCAGCTTTCATCGAGGGGGATCTTTCATTAACACAAAATCTTGATGTTTAATCACACCTGAGTTCATCCCTCTGCTTCTCCACCTTTTCCCATCGGCTCCGGTGTTCCCAAAGCCCCTCCTGCCCTGGGAAGGTGTTTTACAACCGGGAATGGATTGGGGGTTTTTTTTCCCTCCCAGAAATTCTGCCTCCGGGAAGCAACAGATCCTTTTGGGGTGCAGGGACAGGGACGAGCCCGTGGCTCCCATCCCGCTCCAGCTCCAGCTCCGGATCGGCTTTGACTCATGAGCCGACCTTGTGCGCCTCCAATCCGATCCACCCAGCTGGAAAATCGGGTTGGACTGGGCCCCGGCGGGGAGGGAAAGGCTGCGGCTGGGACGGGAGGCGGCCAAGGGCTGCGGGGAGAACTTGCGCCGGCCCCGAGTCCCCGGGTGTCACTTAATGGTGACCAAAGCAGCTGCCGGCCTCCCGCCCACCTCCGCTGGGACATCATTAATCTTGGCAGAGAAACATCAGGGCTCCCATCAGGAGAACCTTCCCGCTGATGAGGCTGATAAATTACAGCCGGGGGGCCGGGGGAGGAGGGGGCCGGTGGGCAGGAGACAACGGCAGCGCTGGGAAACCTGTGGGCTCACAGGGATGCCGAGCTCCCCGAGCCCGGCCTTTGCCGCGTGCCTCAGTTTCCCCATCGGGCGCTCCGGGCTCAGGCGGCCGCGCACGTGTGGGTGTCAGCGGGCACTCCTCTTCCTCCGGCGGGTGCGCTGATAAGGGCCGAGTGGGATGATTTAATCCTCTGGGAAATGAGCTTGAAAACGGACCAAGCCACGGATGAAACGCCGTATTGTTGTGGCGGGGAAGAAGGGACAGTGGCACCGCGACCTCGGCTCCCCGGCTGGCCCCTTGCTCCTTTCCCTGCGCCCAGTGACTCACAGTCCCCAGCCCCGGGAGGCAGCTGGGGTGATTTGGGACGGTTGGCACAATGTCACCGGGAGTCGGTCACGCCGGGATGGGGCACCCGCTTTGGGGATGCCCCCGAGGGGTTGGATTTGGTGTCGGGGGACCCAAATCTGGCACTCCCTGGGTGAATCCCCCCTCCTTTGCCACACCCGCGGCTGTCCCGGGGCTTTCCTTACCCCGACGGGCCGGGCACAAGCGGTGCCAGGGCAGGTAGGAAAGTAGGTCAGGAAAAACCCCGGCCCCACAGTCGGGGCGAGGGCCGGGGCCGGCTCCTGCAGCCCCGCAGAGGCTCTGCCTCCCCCGGCTCCTTTCATCCGCGCCTCTCCGGAGGCTCCGCCAACATCAGTGACAGCCCCGGCACCCCTGGGAGTCGGGGGGCGCCGCGTCTCGCTCTCACCCCGCTCCCGAATGGCACGGGCTGCTCTCCCGCGGGGTTTTCCCAGCGCTTTGAAACCCTCCGGATGAAAGGCACCCGGAGAAGGCTGCAGGCACAGCGGGAGCCGCCCCCCCGAGGCTCTTTCCCCTGGTGCCACCTTCAGCGGGACCCCCGGCGCTTGAGGGGGCTGGGCTGAGACCCCGGAGTGAGGAGCTGCCAAGCCAAGGTGGAATTTGGGGATGGAGGGAGGTGCTCGTGGCTCTGTGTCCCGGCTGGAGGTGACCCCAGTGCGGGACATCGGGGTTGTCCTCACTCTCAGCTTGGTTTGGATCCTCGGAGGGTGGCCAGGGGACACCTGGGACCCTCCAGCAGCAGCTTGGTGCATCCCAGCATCTCATCCCAGCTGGAATGTGGGATGCAAGGTCCTTCCTGAGCATCCTGTGAGCTCCTTCCCGGCCTCTGGAGCATCCCGGCCGCGGCCTCCCGCAGCTCCGGGAGGTCACAGGGCGGCGGTGGCCGTCACCACGAGAATCTCCAGAGCTTTTTTCGGAGCTCAGAGGCCGAGGTGGGGAGCAGGTGGGAGCTCCAGCAGCTCCCCGAGCCATCACCACCCCACGCAGGTGATGCAGCAGCTCAGCTTTTTGCTCAGCACTTTTTTGCAAGAGCAAAGGGGACGCTGCGCTCCGGGTCGGGGCTGAGATTGTGACAGCAGATAAAGGCTGCCAGGCTGCCGCGTGACATTAAAGACAGCCAGGAAGAGGAGAGGACAGGTTTCAGATAAACAACGGGCCCCTTTCCCCGGTGGCCCACGACGAGGGGCAGCGTGAGCTGTTTGGGCGCCAGGGAAAGCCCCTCTGCTCCGAGCAGCCAGCCAGACCCGGGCTCGGTGCCCGACCCTGGCAGGGCACAGGGGGATTTCTGCCCCCACAAAGGCCGGGTGTGAGGGAATCCCTCATACCCTTCACCCCGGAGAGGGTTTCCCTGCTGCCCACGTGGGGAAAACCGCAGCTGGACCCAGCACAGGCTGCCCCCAGAGCTGCGGGATCCTGGGGACAGGGCAGGCAGCAGGGGAGGAGGGTCAGGAATGAGGAACCCCCTCGGTTCCATCAGCCTGTGGAGCAGCAGCTCAGTGAATGCCAGTGAGGGGGACGGGGAATCTCCTGTGACATCCCCGGGGGGATTTCCACCCCCGGGGTGGGCTCGTAGGGAGGTTTGTTTGAAAGGTCAGGGGCAGGAGAGGAGCCAACCCCGGGATGCTCAGAGCTGGGGTCCCCGAGACTCCCCGCTGTCCCTGGGGCCTCCTGGGGTGTGCAGGATGTGGTTTGGGGCAGAGCAGCAGTTGCACAGGGCTGCTCCCCTCTCCAGCCCTGCTGCAGCCCTGCTCACCCCTTTTTCCTCTCTCTCCAGGCACCTGGGACTTGAAGGACTTCGTGGAGGATTTTGATCTGGGCCACCCCGTGGCCTCAACCCAGTTCCTCACCAAAAACTACAAGGATTAATTAACTCCAGCCATCCCTTCCTTGCCCTGCACATCCCCAACACCACAGACCTGCCTCTGCCTGGAGCAGAGGGGACCCCAGGACCCAGCGAGGATGAACCCACCCTGCTCCCATCCCAGAGCCACAACCCCAACCCCTCCCTAAGCCAAGTTGTCTTTCCCCCTGGAGAACATGCCAAGGGGTGTCCCAGCCCACCTGGGGATCCCAGGAATTCTGGCATCACCCCTTCTCCTCCCTTCACCCCATTTCTGACTCTACCCCCTGCATGTCCCCCTGGCACTTTGGGGACTTTGATGCCTGCAGCTTCCTGAATAAAATTTGGATGGAGCACCCGGGGCTCTGTGGTGGCAGCGAGCACGGGGCGGTGGCAGTGCCACGTGAATCCAGAATTTTGGGGACTGCATGGGGTGAGCAGACCCCTGTGGGTGGTGGGGGTGGCCAGCCAGACCATCATTTAGGTGACCCCAGGGTCACCCAGGAGGGGACAGGGACAGCTGATGCCTGTCCAGGGGTCCCTTGGTGGCACCACATGGGAACGGAGCACTGCCCTGCCCTGTCTTTGCCCTCAGCCCGTTCCTCTTGGAAAGCAAAACCAAAATTAAAGGCATAAATCAGCAGAGCTCTGCCTGCTGGCCACTTAGCCGGACCTCCCCTTTAATTAGCTCCTTAATTAGGCTTTCATCTAAGACTCAGTTTTCTCGGAGGCTCAGATTCACCCGCCCCAGGCCCTCCTCGAAGCACATCCCGGTGTCTGCTCTGTGACAAAGCCACCTCTGTCCTGCCCATGGCCAGGAATAATGTTCCCCTCAGAACCAACCACGGGGAGCAGGAGCCCAGGACATTTTACAGGCCAGGGGAAACTGAGGCACGAGGGAATGACTCGCTCAGGGCTGTGCAGGGAGGCCTGGGATCCTTCAGAGGGGTGGGGATGCTCTGGTCGCTGCATCTCAGCTCTGCATCATCAGTGCCTGGGTCTGGAGCAGAGCAACCTGAGCCCGAAAAAACATCTCTGTGACACCCTGGTGGTCACCTGCCCTGGGGGCCTGGCAGTGAGAGCAGATTTCTGTCCTGCATTGGGGGGTTACACGTGGATTTCTGTCCTGAACTGGGGGGTTAAACGTGGATTTTAGTCCTGCATTTGGGGGTTAAATGTGGATTTCAGTTCCTGGGGTGTTAAATGTGGATTTCAGTCCTGCATTTGGGGGTTAAATGTGGATTTCAGTTCCTGGGGTGTTAAATGTGGATTTCAGTCCTGCATTGGGGGGTTAAATGTGGATTTCAGTCCTGCATTGGGGTGTTACACGTGGATTTCTGTCCTGGACTGGGGTGTTAAATGTGGATTTAATCCTGCATTGGGGTGTTACATGTGGATTTCTGTCCTGCACTGGGGTGTTACACATGGATTTCAGTTCCTGGGGTGTTAAATGTGGATTTCAGTCCTGCACTGGGGGTTTCAATGTAGATTTTAGTCCTGCACTGGGGGGTTAAACATGGAGTTCAGTCCTTGTACTGTGGGTTAAATGTAGATTTTAGTCCTGTGCTGGGGGTTAAATGTGGATTTCAGTCCTTGGGGTTAAACGTGGATTTCAGTCCTGCACTGGGTCGTTAAAAATAGATTTCAGTCCTACACTGGGGTGTTAAATGTAGATTTCAGTCCTGCACTGGGGGGTTAAACATGGATTTCAGTCCTGCACTGGGGGTTAAATGTAGATTTCAGTCCTGCACTTGGGGGTTAAATGTGGATTTCAGTCCTGCACTGGGGGTTAAATGTGGATTTCAGTCTTTGGGAGTTAAACATGGATTTCAGTCCTGTACTGGGGGTAAATGTGGGTTTCAGTCCTGCCGGGGGGGTTAAATTTGGCCGGGACTTTCCCTTCAGGAAGTGGCTTTTTGCCCTGGAGGGGCTGAATCACACCAGGGTCCTGCAGAGCTGGTGTCCCCTCCAGGAAGGGTCGGGGTATCCAAGGGGGGATGCAGGAGCAGGATCCAGCCTTGCCCTGGGCACACAGCTCTGGGTGAAGCTGCAGGAGCTGGTGGAAAGGAAAGCAACAAAAAAAGGAAGCTGGGTAACACCACAACCCAGGGAAAAAAACACGAACCCCGCTGCCACTGGGGCTAAGATTAGCAGCAGAGGAAATGACACTGTGAGATGTCATGGAAGTCTGCTAAAGTTGGATTTCTCCTTCTCTTTTTCTATCCCTGCCCTCGGAGCAGGGTGTAATTGGCCCGGCAGGTCGGAGAGAGGCTCTGGTGTAAATGAGAGGTCACGGCTCTGCTGACATCCTGCAGCCAAACTCCACCATCCTTCCCTCCCTGCCCTCAGCTCGTGGCTGGGCTGGTTATTTTTGGTGGAGAAAAGGCAATCAGGATGTTTATCCTTCTAGGAAATTATCACTGTTGTTCCTGGGTTTAACTGGGGATGAGAGGAGCCAAGATGAGCTGGGATCACTGGGAGCCAGAGCCCAGAGTGATGCACTGCTCTGTGACACTGATGGGATGGGAAGGAAAATGGGGAGGGGATGGGAATGGGGAGGGGATGGGAATGGGGAATGGAAATGGAAATGGAAATGGGATGGGATGGGATGGAGAATGGGAATGGGAATGGGAATGGGAATGGAAATGGAATGGGATGGAGAGTGGAAATGGAGATAGGATGGAGAATGGAAATAGGAATGGGGACAGAGATGGAGAATGGGGATGAGGAGACAGATGGGAGTGGAGATGGAAATGGAGCTGGGGATGTGGATGGGATGGGTGGGAAATGGGATGGAGAGTGAGGATGAAGATGGATAAGGAGAGGGGAGTGTAGATGAGAATGGAGATGAAGATGGAAATAGGATGGAGATGGAGGTGGAGATGGAGATGGAGATGGAGGTGGAGATGGAGATGGAGGTGGAGATGGAGATGGAGGTGGAGATGGAGATGGAGGTGGAG
>JBBMKD010000074.1:3465296-3484870 GCA_037834095.1 Argya squamiceps | reverse complement strand
TGGTGTTTTCTGTGTCATGGATTTGCAGAGGTTGTTGGTTATTCCTGGTGTTTTCCATGTCATGGATTTGCAGAGGTCATTGGTTATTCCCAATGTTTCCTGTTTTATGGATTTGCACAGCCTCAGAGTGGGGTTGGTGTTTTTCATGTCATGGATTTGCACAGGTTTTGGTTGGTTATTCCTGATATTTTCCATGTTTAGGACCCATGTGATGCAAACACATCCCCAGGCTCTGTTTTCTCCCCTCTGAAAACCAATATTGATATATTTTTGGAACCCCCACGTGGCCAATGGCAACGCTCCCCCTTCCCTGCAGGTTTCAGTGATACTTGGACGGGGAGATGAGCCCGGGATAAAATTCACTGGGATGAGGCAATCAGATACCAGAGCAGTGAGAGAGGCTCCCAAACCCCTCCCTGTCACCTGTGCAAAGGTGCTTTGCACATCCCAAAGTTTTTATCGTGGTGAAACTGGAGCACCAGCATCTCCCGGGGTGGAGCAGCTGGGAGAACCACCTGCCTCCATCACAGCTCCTGGAGTGGTTATTCCAAGTTAATTCTTCATTTTTCCACCTGTTCTGTCCAGGTAGCTCCAAGCCAGCTCTCTGGTTGAGCCACAAGGGTGTTTCACAACCGTGCTGAAAATGGATATTTTTGTAGCATAGTCAGGGCCTAAAACAGCCCTGCAAAATTCTGCTCGCCCACGCGCCTGGCGTGAGTAATTTTCTTTTGATGGGTGAGTAAAATATCATTTTTTGTTTTTTTTTTTTTTTTTCCATGCTCCTCTTGGAATGGGTGGGAGAGAGGATTCTGACATTATTATTTTTGATTTGGTTAACACTGACACCGTGCCTGGCTCGGTGCAGGATGCTCAGGGCCCTGCTCCCAGCAGCTCATCCCTCCACTGCCAAACTTCAGGAAGGTGCCTTGTTGGTTTTTTTTTCCCTGGCCTGACCTAAAATCCAGAAAATCAATGTTTACACCTCTTTTTCTTTTTTTTTTACACTTCTTTCCCTTCTCCCCCGCTGCAGCAGCTCACCCTGCCATCCCTGCATGGCTTTAAAACCTCCAAGTTCCCAGGGCTGGGGTTGAAATCCAGGTGGGAAAACTCACCTGCAGCAAGGACACATCCACACCCCTGCATCCCTCCCATCCCCACCCCGTGACCTCCCTCTCCTCTCCACAGGACAGCACCCACACGGGGGTTTGGCACAGATCTCCCTCGACAGAAGCTGTTTGTGATCCCTTGGAAGAATTTATTTTTTGCCTTTTTTTTTTAATTTAATTTTTTTTTTGCCGTGTTTGGAGCGGTTGCCATGAGTTCCTGGGAGGGAGGGGACAGGGCTGGGATGGTTCCTGTGGTTTCCATGGACACAGTGGGAGCACAGCGAGGAGAAATCCGGGAGATTGGTGCCCAACCCGAGCCTGCCCTGCTGCCTGCCTCACCTGGCCGGGCTGGGACCCCCCTGGATGGGGGTTTTGCACTGTTTTGGGTGTTTTTAGGGATATCCAGGTTGGATTTTGGTGTGCAGTTCCAGGATTTTGATGTGCAGCGTTCCTTTTCCTTGTGCAGGCTGGGATCCCCTCCTGGATGCAGATTTTGAACTTTTTTTGGTGTTTTTAGGGACCTCCAGGTTGGATTTTGGTGTGTAATTTTCCCTTTCCTTGTGCAGGCTGGTCTCCCCTCCTGGATGTGCATTTTGCACTTTTTTGGGTGTTTTTAGGGATATCCAGGTTAAATTTTGGTGTGTAATTTTCCCTTTCCTTGTGCAGGCTGGGATCCCCTCCTGGGTGGGGATTTTGGACTTTTTTTGGGTGTTTTTAGGGACCTCCAGGTTGGATTTTGGTGTGCAGTTCTCCCTTTCCTTGTGCAGGCTGGGATCCCCTCCTGGCCAGGGATTTTGCACTTTTTTGGGTGTTTTTAGGGAAATCCAGGTTGGATTTTGATGTGCAGTGTTCCCTTTCCTTGTGCAGGCTGGGATGCCCTTGTGGCTGAGAATTTTGCACTTTTTTTGGGTTTTTTTAGGGATATCCAGGTTGGATTTTGATGTGCAGCGTTCCCTTTCCTTGTGCAGGCTGGGATCCCCTCCTGGCTGAGAATTTTGCACTTTTTTGGGTGTTTTTTTGGGGATCTCCAGGTTTCCAGGATTTTGATGTGCAGTTTTCCCTCTCCTTGGGATGAGGCTCAGGAGTTCTGCTCAGCAAAGTCCTCTCAGCTTGCTTGGATCTTCCTGGCTTTCCCCTCTCATGGAAAAGTCCTTCCCTGACACCTCCATCCCACAGGGAAGCTTTTCCCAGGCGGAGAGGGAGGAGGAACTCAACTGAGGTCACTCTTAGCAGAGTGGGAAAGTGAAGCTTCACATCCTTCCTCGAGTGCTCCCGACCTTCCTGTCGGGGTTTGCAGGAGCTCCTTGATCCCTGTGGGACAGCAGCTGATCCCATGAGCTGAATGGGATCAGCCACACCTTGAGCTGAATCCATTCCCGAGGGAAGGACCCAGTTTCTGCAGTAACTTCGGGATGATTTTTTGTCTGCACTGAGGACCAGGTGTAAAGGGATGGGTTTGCAGACTCCTGCATCATCCCACATGCCAAAATCCTTGGGAAAACCAGGCTGGGAGGGTCGGGGTCACCCTGGCAGGGTGTCATCCTCCTGCCTGCAGGCACAGAGAGGTTTCTTTCCGGTGAAGGAATTGAGATTTTTGGTGGAAATTCAAAGAGTGAGAAGCTCTGGCGGGGATCCAGGCTGTGCTGGCACTTGGGGTTTCGATGAGAGAGAGAGAGAAAGGGAAAAAAAACCAACCCTGAAACTTTCCACGGGAAGTGGGCACTTCCCACAAAACATGGATTTAGTCGGTGGTACCAGGAAAAACCAGTTTTGGCCACCAGTTCATAGCACAGTGGGGCCTGCAGGTCCCCTGCAAGTGCCACTGGTGCCCACCTGGGGCAGGAATATTGAATTCAGAGGCTCAGGGTGGCTGTTCCCAAATGAATTAACATCCAGACTGCCCCAGCCTCTGCTGTCCCTGCCTGTCCATCTGTCTGTCCATCCATCCTTCTTCCCTCCCTTCCCAATCCCTGCCTGGCAGCTCAGCGTCCCCAGGGGCAGCCTTTTATCAGCTGTGGGTGAAAATATTTGGTGTTTATCCCTCTCTTATCTGCCAAAGGTCTTCTGGGGCCTGATTAAGGGGTGGCAAAGCCGCGTTCAGCTGGGATGAGCTGGGAAATAGGATCACATCCCACAGGGAATTTACCCCCTGGGCACGCTCTGAGCTCCATCCCTTGCTCCCCACAGCCCGGGGTGATGCCAAGGTTTGATGCCCATGCTGGGAAAGGACCATTCCTCCCTAATTTAGGAAGGATTGAGTGATTCCTGCTGGCAATTCCTGCTGTGCCTCCCTTCCAGGGGACTGAGAGCTCCGTGTTTTAGGCTGCAGCTCCCCACAGACCTCATCGAGCTGCATCCCCCCAGCCCTTTCCTGGGGGGTTTGTTTCCAACTGTGCTGTGCATCCAGAGGAGAATTCACTGCTTTGCTCTGTCTGTGTGTGTGTGTGTGTCCCTGCACATGGAAAAGCCAGGTAAATAGACGAGCTTGCTGGGGGAAACTTCAGAGAAAAATCAGCCACAGCTTCTCCCACCTTCCCCTCCCTGGGGTTCCTGAGCATCCCCGAGCAGAGCTCGCAGGATTCTCTCCACCCACACTACTTCTTTTTTTTTTTAATATATTTTTTTTTTCTCTTTCCCCTTTACTTTAAGCTCTTCCCACCCTCTCTCCGTGCAGTGTTTCACCCTCCTGCTGAACCCCCGCTGCTTTTCCCAAACTCCAGGTGCCCTCGGAGGGGAGGGGAGGGGAGGGGGCCGGGTGCTCCCCCCCCAAAGCCCCGCGGGGTGGGAACGCTCCGGCTGTGACTCAGCGCCACTCAGCTCTTCAGGAAAACGGGATTTCAAGGGATTTCACACCCCAAACACAACCCCAGCTTTCTCTCGCTCAGCAGAATCCAGACATCAGGAGAAAAAAAAATTAAAAAAAAATAAATAAAGCAGCGATTCTGGTTTTTTCTTTGGTGTTTCATAGAGGCAGGCTCAGATTTGGGAGGTTTGTGCCACGCTGGGGATTGGTGGCAGGGATGGATATGGATCCACCTCCCCCCTCACCCAGTTTATTTGTGTTATCCCCATCGTGCCTTTTCTAACCACAAAAAAACCTCTCAATTTTGAAGCAAATGGGTGTGATGTTGCTGTGGCAGCTGCACTTTGTCCCCCCACAATTTTTGCAGGCAGGGACACAACTCCCAAAGGGACGAAAATTCGGTGCCAGCAGCAGTTCTGAGGCGTGGGGTGAATCCATTTGGTTTAAAAGCTCCAATAAAATCCATACCTTTCATCTTTTTTTTTTTTCTTTCTTCCTTCTTTCTTTTTCTTCCTTTCTTTCGTTGTCTTTCTGTCTTTCTGTCTTTCTGTCTTTCTGTCTTTCTGTCTTTCTGTCTTTCTGTCTTTCTGTCTTTTTTTCCCTTTTTCCCTTTTTCCCTTTTTCCCTTTTTCCCTTTTTCCCTTTTTCCCTTTTTCCCTTTTTCCCTTTTTTTTCCCTTTTTCCCTTTTTCCCTCCTTCCTCTCATCCATCTTTCCCCCGTCCCAGAGAATCATATTAAAAGGCAGTGATTTCAAAACCAGGAAAATTATGTAAAATTGTAAAACAGAACAAAAAAAAAAAACCAATAATTGAGGAACAGACCTGACTTGCACGGGGTTATTTTTTTAGAGGTTTTACTGAGACAGACATAATTACCAAGTGGCATCACGATGCTGATAGAGATATTTACTGCTGCACGGGGGGTTTGCAGTGCTTTGCTGACTTCCATTGGTTTCTGGGAGGGGAAAAAAAGGGATTTTTTGGGGGAAAAAAGGGGGATTTTTGGGGAAAAAAGGGGGATTTTTGGGGGAAAAGAGGGATTTTTGTGGGAAAAAAGTGGATTTTTGGGAAAAAAAGGGATTTTGGGGGAAAAAAAGGGATTTTTGGGAAAAAGGGGGATTTTGTGGAAAGAAAGGGGATTTTTTGGGGAAAAAAAGGGATTTTGTGGAAAAAAGAGGATTTTTGGGAAAAAAAGGGATTTTTGTGGAAAAAAAGAGGATTTTTGGGGAAAAAAAGGGGATTTTTGGGGTTCCTCGCCCTCCGTGGTGGGGTGAGGACGGGGAATGGGATGGGACAGGACCCCCTGTGCTCCTCTGCCTTCCCTCCCCAGCTCTGATACCCAACCAGTGCTGATTCATGGCTTTTCCTACCCCACATCCCTCTTTTTACCAAAACTCCCTGGATTTAACCATTTTTCCAGTGGACAGCACCACTTTGGGATGTTCTCTGTACCCCCCAGAGAGGCAGTTTGTGCACAATTAATGCTTTAATCACATTTTAATTCTCCTTTCCCCCTAAGAACCAGCCTGGCTCCAGCTCCCTGCTCATTCCCACTCTGCCAGAGAGTGACAAACTGGTTTTAACTGGGATAACACTCCCCTGAGTAAAATCCTCATTTTTTTTTTAATCCTTTCACCACCATCACTTCCAAAAACATCAAGTGACAGCACCTGGCTGTGGATGGCAGGCAGGAGGTGCCTCATTTTGGATTATATTTGTCCCACGGAGGAAAACACAAAAGTTAAAAAAAAAAAAACATATATTTTTGTTTTCTTCCTGTAAGGCACCACACCCCCAGTTATTGACAGGGAAATTATACAGCAGAGTGGTGTTTGTTTATAAAAGAAGGGTGATTCATGCTGCCACAGGAGCTGGAAAGGGTTAAACCCAAAATTACACCGGGAACCATAAACAGGAAGTTCTCCTGAAAAATATAAATTTAAATTTAAACCTGGTGACTCAGGTTTAGGCTCCAGAGCTGCTCGGGGAAGGTCACAGGGGGTGCAGCCCTGGATTATTCCCGGTGGGTAATTACAGCCTTGCTTTGAAAGTGGGAAAAGTGGGAAGAGCAAAGTTTGGGGTTTGGATAATCTGAGTTTTTTTGCTTCGTCCTGCCCGTTCTCCCATTGCAAACTCTCTCCTGTTGCACACAGCTGGATTTTACAGCTGATAAAAACTGATAAAAGTGTTTCCTGGGGGTGTTGGATGGAGCAGTGCTGGGGGCTTGGAAGTGGAGCTGGTGGGAAGGGAATGGAAAAGCAGCAGTGGGAAAAGCCAGGCTGGGAGGCAGCAGCCAACACAGCCCCAAAAATCCATGGTTTTGTCTCAAATTCTGTGCAGCAGCAGGAGAATTTGGGTGCTCCTCCAAATTCTCAGGAGGGGACTCAGACACTTTCCCACGAGCAGATTTGGGATGGGATGGGAGGAAGCTGAGCTGTAGGTGAAACATCTCTGGCAAAAAAAACCCCCACTTTAATGTCATTATGACCTCAATTTTTTCCATTTATTTAAAGCCTCACAACCCAGAAAACACTGGGAGATTTTGGCTGAGATGCTTTAACCAAGCAGCACCTCTTTAACTTAATTAAATCCATTGACAACAGCAGTGGAATTCCTGGATTTTCATTATACTGATAGGTGAAAGAAATCCAATTATTTTTAGGCCGCCTGCGTGGCTGCTCCCAGCTGACCCAGCCACCCTTACATATGTTGTGTAATTTATTTAGAGTACTCTTCACAGTCAGGTAACCCAGATTTTCCTGGGAATTAGGGATTTTAAGAATGAAGGCTGTGCTGGCAGGTGAGCTGCTCCTCCAGCTGTTGGAGCAGAGGAATCCTTTGAAGCAGCTCGCAGCTCCAGACACTGGCTTGTTGCTTTTTTTTTTTTAATACCCTCTTTCTAAATATTTACAGGCTTTGTTTGGGTTTGGGGTTTTTTTTGTATTTTTTTTTTAGTATTATTTTATCCTCCCCAGCAGATTTGGTTTTAAACAGAGCGGGTTCTTTAGCTGCTTGTGGAGCATCCTTGCCTTGATTTGGAAGGGGAAGGGAAGGAAAGGAGAGGAAAGGAGAAAGGAAAGGAGAGAGGAAAGGAAAGGAGAAAGGAGAGGAAAGGAGAGAGGAAAGGAGAGAGGAGAGGAGAGGAGAGGAGAGGAGAGGAGAGGAGAGGAGAGGAAAGGAGAAGGGAAAGGAGAAGGGAAAGGAGACGGGAAAGGAGACGGGAAAGGAGACGGGAAAGGAGACGGGAAAGGAAAAGGGAAAGGAAAAGGGAAAGGAAAAGGGAAAGGAAAGGAAAAGAAAAGAAAGAGGAAAGGAAAGGAAAGGAAAGGAAAGGGGAAAGGCTCAAGAGAACCAAAGGGGCCCACAAGGACCATCCAGCCCAGCTCCTGGCCCTGCACAGACACCCCAAAATCCCATCCCTGGGAGTGTTGTCCAAACCCTCCTGCAGCTCTGGCAGCCTCGGGGCTGTGCCCATTCCCTGGAAGAGCTGTCCCAGTGTTTATTCCAACCTTTGGGGGAAGGATCTTTCCCTAAAATCCCACCTGACCCTCCCTTGGTGCAGCTCCAGCCGTTCCTGGGTCCTGTCCCTGTCACAGAGCACAGATCAGAGGAAGGAAGATGTGGAATGCTGAGAAATCTCCCCACGGCCTCTCCCACCCTCTGTGGGGTGCACAGTGCCTGGAATGAGGGGCTGCCACCCCGGGACAACCCCCAAAACCCACCCCCAGCCCCGTCCCCTCGGCATCATCACCGCTCACACATTCCCCTCCTCATCCCCTTTCTCCTCTCTCTTTTCCAGGATCCCGTTCAAGATCGGGCAGCCCAAGAAACAGATTGTACCCAAGACAGTGAGTAAACCAGTTTCCCCGTTTTTAGCTGCAGCCCGGGATCATGTGGCTGATGAGTCAGGCCGGCACTTTGACTCGTCCCATTTTGCAGCGTGTGGGAGGGAGCTGGAGCGGCAGAACCTGTTGCCGCGTGTGACCAGCGCTCGGCTCCTCGTGCGAGGAGAGAGGGGGAGCCCCATCCAGGCAGAATTATTTTAGTCTGGGGATGTGTTGAAATCATAATTTTTTATTTTTTTGGGTAGGGGTGTGTGTGTGTGTGTTTGTGTGTGTGGGGTAGGGGGAAAAGAGCTCTCTTGGTCTGGCACAGTTTTCCTCGGAGATGGCTGAACGGGTTTGCTTCCTTCCTTCCTTCCTTCCTTCCTTCCTTCTTTCAGCAATGGCTTGTTTGTTCATCCTTTCGGAGCAGATGGAGGAGGAGGAGTGGTTCAGATCGCTGAATATAACTGTTTCCAAAGAAAGGCTTATAAGCTGAGATGCTTAGTGCTCGGGCGTGAATTAATTTGTGCTGCACAGCATTTGCTTTAAAAGCAAATTAAAAAAGCATTTTGTATTCCCGTGGATTTGAGGCTCCTACCCCAAGTGTTGCTGCTTGCAGCTGGCTGTGGTATTTTCCCTTCTTAAGCAGCTTGGCTTCGCATTTGTCCCGTGCCAAAAAAACCCCAAAAAAAGCTGTGGAACCTCCCAGGAGCTGGCCCTGAAAACTCACCTGGACACCTGCTGTAAAAAATGGAGCCCTGAGAGGCAGAGTGGGGCAGAGCTTGTCCCTCTAACAGTGTTGGTGACCTAATCCCCTGCACAGACTAACATCCCTGATCCTTCCTCTCCGGGACACTCAGCTAATTCCTCAGGATGCGTGGGCACCCGCCTTTGTGGGGCAGTTTCTCCTTGGGACATGACATTTTCCCTGGAGGCAGAGGGCTAATCCCACCACTCCCTTCCAGGCTTGATTGTCATGTTTTATTTTAAAGGATTTGGTGCTTGTCTGCTTGCCGTGGAGCAGCAATTTTCTGTAACAGCTCCAAACTGTCAGAACAGAATTTCAGCCAGGCGGGCGATGGAGACGAGCACTGGTAAAATTCCTCTGTGGTTTTTCTGTGTTTTCAGCTGCCCTTTTCCAGGGGTTGGTGATCCACCAGCCAAGAAGGTGCTGCTGCCTGTGATCCCTCAGGTGAGGCAGCCCAGCCTCAGCTCTTCACACCTCTCCCAGCTCGTGTCAGGAGCCCCCACACTCCTTGCTCCACCACATTTTGCCTTTCCCAGCGCTCCCAACGCCGGTGTCCTTCCAGGCTGGGGCAAGAACCAACTGCTCTGCAGCTCTGGGTGTCCTGGCCAGCTCTGCTGGGCATCTCCAGCCCACCCATTCTCACATCCCAGTTGAATATATTCGATTTCCTTGCTGGTTTCCCTCCCCTCCTGCTGCGTTTGCT
Organism: Argya squamiceps; assembly: GCA_037834095.1. NCBI lineage: Eukaryota > Metazoa > Chordata > Aves > Passeriformes > Leiothrichidae > Argya > Argya squamiceps. Next base: position 3,475,686 of record JBBMKD010000074.1, on the reverse strand, counting down.
GTTGGGAGAGGTTTTTCTCCCCTAAAATCAGCCATCCCTGAGCTCAGGCTCCCTGCAGATGAGCGGTGGCACCTTTGAGATCTTCCCCAGAGCTGCTGGAATGTGCTGTTCTGAAGCAGTTGGCAGCCTTTGCTTACATATACATGTGTGTGTATTAAATAGAACAGCTCAGAATATCCGGCAGGCAGAGGTTCATTCAGCACCCAGAGCCTTTCCAGCCCTTTTTTCCTTTTCCTTCCTTCCTTCCTCAGCTCCCCAGGAACAAGATTTTATGTCAACAAAGCTAGAAACTGATTTCTGAAAGGCTTCCACTCGCCCTGGGATGATGATAATGATAATGATGATGATGATGATGGTGGTGGTGGTGGTGGTGTTGCTCTCCAGGCACCAGATACAGGGGAAGCAGAAAACAGGAAGCCCAAAACCTTTGGAACTTTGAAGAGTGCAGCTCTTCAAAGCAGAACAAACGGCAGGAAACCACGGATATCCCCCGGGATCAGGCATTCCATGCCGTGGTGTGGAAGGGATGGGGCTGCTTTGAGCTGCAGGGCCCCAAATTTACCTCCCAGTTGCAGCTGAGAGGCTCCATCTGTGCAGGCGTTGGGGAGCAGCAGCAGCAGCCAAGGGCTGGGATGTTCCAGATGTTGGGCTCCAGAGCCCACTGCAGGAAGTGGGAAGGTGTGGCATCTCCAGGGCTGCATCCCAAGCCCCATGGGAAGGGAAGTGGTTGTGGGGAGAGGATCTCCCACTCACAGAGACCGGACCACAAAAGAGGATGGTGAGGGGGAAGGATTAAAAAAAAAAAAGCAGCATTTGTTAGGATGTAACTTTGGCTCTCCATGAGGCCTGGGACTGCAGTGGGGAGAGGGGGGTGGCTTTGCTGAGAGGCTCAGCGAGCCAGAGAGGCTTTTTTGTTGTCTGGATGCTGGGGCTGGTGTCAGATCTAGGCCAGGAGTGAGTCCTGAAAAGCAATTTGCCTGGGCTGCCGAGGAATTAGTCATGACTCCCTGTGCCCACTCGCTTGTGATCCTTTGGAGAAGGGCACGGTGTCAGGCACAGTTTAGCTCTTGAGGGAGAAGGAAAACCCCGGTAGAAAATATCAGCTGGTGAACTGAGGTGATCTCCCCCTCCCCAGACATGGCTGTGCTTTGTTTCCACCTTAACCTGGGCAAATCCAATTGCAGACAGCATAATCTCTCCCCTCCTCTTCCCCTGAAAAGAGCAGCTGTCACCGGGCTCTGGGAGCCGGGTGGGAGGATCTAATGCTCAGAGAAGGGACCTGCTGTCAGCAGGGCCATGGGCCCGCAGCCCAATTAAACTAATGCCCAGTGATAGGAGTTAAACCTGTTAGAATTATATCTCTCCATGTTTATTGCTCAGCCACGAAGCCTCTTATGGCAGAGATGTTCTTCCCTCCCTGGGGACAGCTCCTCTCCCAGCAGAGGCTGCGCTGCCATCGGAGCTGTCTCGTCTCCCCAGCTCTCCTGCAGCTGCAGCTGAAGTTCACCTGTGTCCCCCCGAGGTTGTTCCCTGCCCTTCAGTGGGACTGGGATGATCCAAGCAGGCAGGGAGCCGGGGAGCAGAGCCAGCCCTGCGTGGCCGCGGGGCGCTGGGGATGGGGCCAGCGAGGTCTGATCCCGTCTCTCCCTCCCTGCTTCCCTCCTTCCTCCTTCCCCTGGCCTGGGCTGACTCAGACCACTCACCCTCCTCCTCCTCCTCGCTGCCCTGAGTCAGCTTGGCAGGGAGTGGAGACCTGAAGCTGCCAAACCTCCCTTTCCTTGACTCATCCCAGCAGCTCTGCCTTGCCCGGGGATGTCGGACAGACAGACGGACGGACGGAGGGGCTCCGTGAGCAGCAGGATTCCACTGCAGCACCTTTCCTCTGGGCTCCACCAGCCAGCTGGGAATCCCAAAACAGGGGAGGGAATGTCATGGGAATGGTGGGGTGAATTCAGGTGGTGCCAGTTAAATCGTTTTGCTGGTTTTTCACTCTCTTCCTTCCATCTTTTCTGGCCAAACTGCTCTCTGCAGTTGGGAGGTGCCTCCTTTTTTCCCTTTGCCGCTTTTCTGGGAAGTTTTCTTGCAGGATGGGGATGTGGACAGCCAGATTCTGCTGGGTGGAGTCTGTGACATCCCAGATCCACCTGCACTCTGCAGCTCTGCCTCAGAATATTCACCCACGGGACTTACCTTGAAATTCTTCATGGGGTGGCAAAAGCTCAGCAGAAATTCCATCTTAGAGCAGAATTCATGGCCTAATTCTTATGGGTGATTCTTTTTTTTTTTGGAGAAGAGGGAGAAGGAAACACACACTTCCCTCTTTTTCCCAAGATCCACAAAGAGGCTGAGACCACTGAAAGATGCAGAAATCAGCTCATTTTCCTCCTCCAGGAAAAAACATAAACCCCAGGGGGATAGGAAGGCTCCTGCCAGTCCCTTATTTCCATCTCTTTGTAGTGTTGGCTTCAATCTTGCTCCATTGCCTCGTCACCACGGTGGTGGTGATGATGATGATCCTGCCCTTCAAGCAGGAGGGATCTGATCACAGGTGGGAGGCCCAGTGTTTGCAAACAAAACAAAAAAAAAGAGCTGGGTGAAGGAGAGAACGTTGTTTTATTTCAAAGCTTTCCAGAGCTCGTCGTGATGTAGATTTAAATAAAAACCCCGAGACGAGCCATTTTTGCATTACCCAGCCCCTGTGCCTGGAAGAATTAAAAAAAAAAAAGGATTCAACACAGAGAGCACGGTTTGATTTGGAGTTTTCAGAAAGAGGCTGAGGAGCAGTGGGATTATTTTAATAATACGGAAACTTCCCTTCAGGATATTGTAATTTTCTTGCCTGTACTTCTTGTTCTCGTTACTCCTAACGTGATAATCCTCTCCACAGCCTCTGTCGGCTGCATGTGACCGTGGATAGCTACTGGGAGTGGGAATTACTGTGTGCTCTGCAAAACGTTCCCAGCTTGTCCTCCTTGTAGGGCTCTGCCTGTGACTCTGCTGGGTGGCAGCACGTGAGAGCAGCTTTTCCCTCTCCAGGAGCTCCTGGGAGCTGTTTTTGTGGGATGCCCGGGCTCCAGCCGTGGCTGGGAGGCTCCGTGAGCTCGCAGACTGTGGGGACTGGGAGCCAGTTGCTGCCTGTGGGCGTGAAAAATAAGAGCAATCCATGGGCAGCTGTCTCTGAGATGGGGCTGGGGATGTGAGTCAGGCTGGGCAGCTGAAGTGTCTCTGTGTGGAGGCACCTCCATCCCGTGTGGATCCTGATCCAGCGCTGGGATGAGGGTTTGGGGGGTTCACAGCACCCCGAGGGTCACAGGGTGGGGAGGTTTTGCCTTTATGGAATGGATCCTAAAATCCAAACAGTGCTTTGGGTGGGAAGGGAGCTTTAAATTCATCTTGCTCCACCCCCTGCCATGGAGGAAAGGAACACGTTTCACTGTCCCAGGGTGCTCCAACCTGGCCTTGGGCGCTGCCAGGGATCCAGAGACACCCACAGCTTCCCTGGGAATTCCATCCCAGCCCCTCCCCACCCTCACAGCCAGGAATTCCCTCCCAAAATCCCATCTAACCCTGTCCTCTGGCAGTGGGAAGCCATTCCCTGTGTCCTGTCCCTCCATCCCCAGTCCTTCTCCAGCTGTCCTGGAGCCCCTTTAGGCTCTGAGCTCTCTCTGGAGCCTTTCCCTTCTCCCTTGGGCACTTCCAGGGATCCAGGGGCACCCACAGCTTCCCTGGGAATTCCATCCCAGCCCCTCCCCACCCTCACAGCCAGGAATTCCCTCCCAAAATCCCATCTAACCCTGTCCTCTGGCAGTGGGAAGCCATTCCCTGTGTCCTGTCCCTCCATCCCCAGTCCTTCTCCAGCTGTCCTGGAGCCCCTTTAGGCTCTGAGCTCTCTCTGGAGCCTTTCCCTTCTCCCTTGGGCACTTCCAGGGATCCAGGGGCACCCACAGCTTCCCTGGGAATTCCATCCCAGCCCCTCCCCACCCTCACAGCCAGGAATTCCTTCCCAAAATCCCATTAAAACCTCCATTTTTTCCATTTGAAGCCATTCCCTGTGTCCTGCCCCTCCATCCCTTGTCCCCAGTCCCTCTCCAGCTCTCCTGGAGCCCCTTTAGGCCCTGGAAGCTGCTCTGTATCCGTTAAGCAATGATGCCTTTTGCTTATTGCACAGAAACAGGCGAATCTGACAGCAAAAAAGGCACAGAAACCCTGAATATTTGCAGGTATTCCACAGCCAAACCCTCCAGCTTTTGGAGGAACTGGTTGCTGAGCAGATCCTCCTAAACACGGAGAGGGAACGATGAGGGAACGACACCCCCAGCCTTTCAAAGCAGAGGGAGGGGAACATATTTTTTGAGTCGTGCCCGACCCTGTGTGGTTTGCAACCAAAACAATTCACACCTAAGGCCTATAAATAGAGTGCCAATACTCCCTGGATATTCTAGCAGCCGGAACAGGCCCGGGGATGGAGGGTGAGTTTTTTACTATGTGCTGGTTACCTGACCTGCGGGGCGCCAGCTGCCGCGGATTTCTGCGGCTCCGCGAACGCCAGGCACAAGTCGTGTGAGCTGCCCCCACACGCTGCTCCGTGTCTGTTCTCTCCAGAGCCCAATTTTAGCAGCACGAAAAGGGAGCTGGAGCTCCGGGGAGGGTTTTTTGGAGCTGGGGGGGAAGAGGGGGGAGAGAGCCCAGCTCGCATCCCCCGGATGGTGGGAGCGGATGGTGCGGACAGCTGGGTGCTGGGATGGGGCTGGAATGTGGCTGGTCACTGTCTGAACTCAGGTCAGGCTGCTGGAGTTCAAGTGCAGCCTGAAGAAGTGTTGAAAAAAGGAGATTTTAAGAAAACCGAGCTCCATCTTTAACCCCCACCCCACCCAAGCTTTTAACAGCGATTCTGCTTGAAAAGCAAACGTCCCCATTAAACGTGGTGGTGCAGCATCGAGGCTGGGATTGAAATCCCGGGGCCAGCAGGAGGAATTGGAACAACAAACCTTTGGATCCTTCTAGTCCTGGCTGCTCCCAGCACTCTGCATTTCCTTAATAGCACAGGAGCTTGACAACACAACTGAACCCAGCGCTGATCCCATGACAACAAACGCGCACGGATTTACTCTTGGCTGGTCAATTGAAATCCATTTTGCTTCTCTGGTTGACGAGGTGTGGAATGAATGTTTTAAGTGTGTTAAAACAGTCAGCATGGAAAGAAAGTTCCTTAAAATATCTCCTATCACTGGAGGTTTTGCTTGCCAGCTAGCAAGTAGGAGGGAGCAGGCACTGAGGTAGCATCGGGAGAAGGCTGGGCTGGAGCTCTGAGCTCGGAGCACAGGGTTCCCCTCCCTTTTGGAGGTGTCACAGTTCACTGGGATTGTGCTCCAGCCCAAGAATTCCATGGGAAGGAGCTGTTGTGGGGGTAAGGAGTGTGTGGAGGGGGTGAACAATGCAGAGATGGGAGGGCTCACTGGTGGTTTGGGGGGAATTTCACCATCCTGTTGAGGATGAGGAAGGAGGAAACAGCCAGACCCACCTCGGGGTCCTTAACGGGGCTGGAGGAGAAGCAGCTCCCCTCAGTTTTGGGGAGAGAACTCGAGCTCGTCCCCCAGCACTGAGCCAGGATGTGACCCTCCTGCTTTCACAGCATTCCCATTTATCCCATCAGCTCCCAATCCATGTGCTGGAGCACATCCTTGGCTCAAGCTGAACATGTTTGGTGCTGGCTCCAAGAGACTCTGGGGCTCAAAAACCCCAAGACTTCCTTTGCTTTTGAGGTGTAACTCCCATTAAAGCTGCAGCTTGTGCTGGGCTCAGCTTCCCAGGGACAGCTTTCCCTGCAGGCTGCAGGCTGCCCTGCAGTCCCCTGGAGCTGATTTCCATCTCTTCTTTCCACAGGTGGAGAGAGACTTTGAAAGGGAATATGGGAAGCTGCAGCAGTGAGTATCAACCACACTGGTCAGACAGGACCGGCCGCGTGCTTCCCTCCTCTCACTGCATCTTCCCAGGGAACTTCAGCCAGGGATGCTCTTCCCAGTGAGCAAATCCCTCTCTGCCCTGTAATTTCCAATTCTTCAGGGTTTCTCTCGTGTTCAAAGGTGTCCCTCAGAGGTATTTGCAGTGGGGTTGCAGATTCTGGCAGCTTAAAAAAAAAAAAAAAAGTGTAAAATTGCCAGAAAACTGTGTGGTCCCCAAAGAGCCCAGCACCTCAGAGGACCAGGCTTTGCCATCCTGCCTGGTGTCACAGGAGCTCACAGGGATCATCTGGAAGCATTTGGCTTTACCATTTGTGCAAAGTGTGAGAAGTTTCAGGAAATATGTGAACTATGAATAAGAGATCACCAACTTGAAAAGGTTAAAAACCATCTGAAAACAACCCGAAAAGGGTTGAGCTGCACTGAACTTCATCGAGCCTTGCCTGGATATTTTTAACTCCCACCAGAAGCCAGCATATTCAGCCCATAAATGATTTGTTGCACGTATGATACACTTGGGCTCCTTTCTTTCCAAGATTCCGACTTTGCCTTCTTTCTCCCCATCTTTCAGATTGGAAGATCAGACCAAAAAACTTCAGAAGGATATGAAGAAAAGCACAGATGCAGATTTGGGTAAGTGACTGGAGGATACATAGACTGTGAACTTGGCCGCAGAGAGATGAAGTGACTTTTCTCCAGATCACATGAGTAATGTGTGACAAGTCTGGAAAACAAATCCAGAGCTCAGTCCCACTCAGTTTGCTTAGTTACAAGGCCATCTGCGACAGGGCTGCGAGCAGCAGCTCAGCCCAGGGAGCACAGGGAGTGCTGCGGGCTCACTCCCTGTCTCCTCAGCTCTGTGCCCTTGGACAAGTCCCTTTCTTTTCTTTTCCTCAATTTCTGCCACTGAAAAAAACACCCAGGAGTCATTATTCCAGGTTTCAGATTATCCAGCTGAGCCTATTGTGCCAGCAGTGCTTTTTCACCTCCCTCAGTCCTCCTTTCACCTCCCTCACTCCTCCTTTCACCTCCCTCTCCGGAGCCCCAGGAGGGTGGGATGTGTCTGGGGGGTCTGCAGGGCACAGCTGGGCACAGCTGGCCGTGTTTCCCGTGGGAAATGCTGACCTGGCAGCTCTCCTTCAGGAATAACCCAGCTCATTCCCTCGGTGCCTGCTTGTTTTGGCTTCCCCTGGTGGCAGTGGGCGATGGAGGAAGCAATAAACAGCTCTGCCTGCACGGTGGGGGTGACATCTGCCCTCACCAGTGTCCTGTCCCATGTCCCAGCTCCCTTCACGTCCCTCTGGTTGGAATCTGCTGTGCCCACAGTGCAGGAGGACTGGGAGATGGGTGTGTTGGATCCTGGTTACTGAGCATAACAAGGAACCTGCAGCAAAGAGCTGTTCCAAACCCAGATGGTTTTTCCCAGCGTGTGGTTTGGAGCAGTCCCTGCTGGGCCCCCACAGCTCCTGAGCCAAGGCAGAGGCACCAGCACAAACAGGTGTGGGCTGCCCTGGGCCAGCTCTCATCCCCTGGGATGGGGGTCACAGCAGGCCAGGGCAGTGGGAAGGAGGCAAATTTGGGGCTTTCCATCATCCAGCCTCTCACCTGCGTGTGTGTGTGTGGATATTGCCTGACACAGACACAGATCTGGGCTCTTCCCGTGCTCTCCCAGCTTAGAGAGAGGGATGGGAAAAGCATCAGACACCCAGGACACTTTTCCAGGGTGAAAACTGCCCTTTTCCAAGGATTCTGGTCATTGTCAGGGATCCTTGGTAAGTTTTTCCTTGTTAAGGATTCCCCTCCCCTCCCTTGCAGTGGGCGTTGTTTATATGGAGCATTTCAAGTCCCAGAGGAGCTGTGGGAGGACTTTCTTTTTCCGTTCTGTTACATGGCAGAGTCACAAATGAGCCTTGGCCAGAGCCAGGAAGATCTGATTTCTCATTTAAAGGCTTGAAATGATGAGTGGAGGGAGAGGTACTGCACACAGCCTGCTGAGGGAGGGCTGAAGGGAAAGGAGGTGGATCAGATCAACCCCTGAGGATGGCTCTCCTCACCTGGCAGTGCCCATTCCCAACATCCAGCCCTCAAATCCAGCAGCATTTTGTCCTCCTGCCTCACTCCTCCAGGCTCAGGGGGTTGGTTCTTCCCTGCCTGCAAACACTCCCTGGCAAAGTGGGACTGGTGGCTCGAGTCTCCACCTTCTTCCCAAAAAGCTCAGCTCAGGAGGAGAGTGATTCCTGTGCATGGAAATATCCCAGCGAGGCTCTTCCACTGCCCTGCCAGCAAACAGGGAATGGGCTGTTAGCAGCACTCCCTGTCCCGTGGCTGGAGATCACTCACCCCCTTCCCCACCCTCTTTTCAAACAAAATAGCATCCTAAGGAGCAGGAGGATGTTCTTTAACTGGAGGTAAAAGCTCTCCTTTGGAATGAGGTGCAGGTAACCCATGGATTCCCATGGCTCAGGTTTGCTCTCTGGCTGTTCCTGGACTCTAAAATCTGAAATTCCTTTAATTGGAGCTACATCTCACATGTTTAATGAGCAAAAGAGCAGTGCAGACCCTCCTGAAGGCCACCCTGAGAGACAAGTGGTCCCTTCTCCTTCTTTCTCCTTCTCCTTCTCCTTCTCCTTCTCCTCCTTTTTTCTCCTTCCCCTTCTTCCCCTTCTCTCTCCTCTCCTCCCTGCCCTGGCACTCTCAGACCCCACTTTTTCAGCTCTCTGCAGGTGATGTCAGTGATGCAGAGGAAGTTCCTGGCCCAAATTCCCCCTGGACTTGCCCAAACCCCCCCCCAGTTCCCAACCTCCCAGCGTGACCCTGCCGCTCCCTCCCTGCAGTTCCCTTCCAATCCTTTTCCTGTGAAGGAAGAACTTCATTTTCCCTCCCAGCCCAAGGAGTTCTGCCATTCTTAACTCTGTCCCATTCTGGCACAAATCCCTCCTCAGATGTGGTCACACATATGGATTATATCCCATCTGTTTAAAGGTTTAAATGCCTAAAGCCTTCATGTTTGGATAATAGATGGATACGGTAGCTTTGTTATTCCTGGGTGAGAGGCTCGTTCTGCATTGAGCTCCCCAGCTCTGCAGCTTCTGAGCTCTCTCCCTTATAATTGTGTGTAACCTTTAAATCAGAATGGTTAACCCCTTGGTTTATGATCTTAAGCCCCATTATTCAGATGATTTTTAACTTTTAATATCTAAAGGGAGTCTTTTCCAAAGCTCCTCCGCAGCACGGCTCAAGCATCTGGCTTTGTGATCTCTGACTGGAATAACTTCCAGCACTGAGGAAAAAGAGCATTTTTTTAATTTTAGTACCTCTGGCTTTTTTTTTTAGTCTATTTTATCCCTGTTTATATTTATGCTTTCATTTTTATTAGTCTTTTTTTCCATTCTGTACCTTCCCTGATTTCTCACTCGTTTGTGTAGTGGTTCTGTCATTGAATTTTCCCTTTGCAGACCAAGTGTTTGGATAAAGAGGGACGTGCCTGATGGAAAACAAACTGAATGCTCAGTCAGAGCATGACCTGGTGCTTCTGGATTTCTTGGTGGCACTCCCAGGGCCTGTAGGGACTTCTTATCCCCCCTGGCTTGTTCTCTACGGGCACAAAATTCAGATTTATTGAGGGGAAAATGCTTAACTTGTGTCCCTTCTCTTTGTGTTTGGAGAGGGAAAGACAAACCTCGTCTCCCAGCCCTGTCAGTCTGGTCCTTTCCCACTAAATCCACTTCAAATACTTGTTTTTTTTGTAAAGCCATTTGAAAGACTTAATGGACTGTGATTTTTTCTCGTTGTGGAAGAGCTATAGTGAGGCTGAGAGTGACACTTAATAGTCTGTCGAGAGAAGATGTATAAAAACCCCCATCTCTGGGGTTTTTTTTTTGAAGAGAACAGTGCTTTTGTTAGTCTGGGATTATTTCTGGCAGCATCACAAGCCTCACATTGGAGTGGTTCAGATTAACTTATATAAAAACACTTCTCTGGGTGTTTACATGAATGAATTGGTGCCTTTTCCTCGCTTCTCTCTCAGCCACCAGCGAGCATCTCCCTGGAAGGTTGTGCTGAGCCCCTCCTGGCTGGCTCAGCTCCCTGATTTTCTTTGCCTGGCAGTGGGAAATGTGACCCTCTCTGGTTTCTTTTCCATCAGCCATGTCCAAATCTGCTGTGAAGATCTCCTCAGACCTGCTGTCCAACCCCCTGTGTGAGCAGGAGCCCTCGTTCCTCGAGATGGTCACGGCCTTTGACACGGCCATGAAGAGGATGGACTCCTTCAACCAGGAGAAGGTGGAATGGCTTTGGCTGGAAAATGGGAGTGCTGGGAGAGCCATGGGATCCTGGAATGGTGGGAGGGTCGTGGAATTGTGGGATGGTTGGGGTTGGGAGGGATTTGAGCCCATCCCATTCCACCCCCTGCCATGGGCAGGGACACCTCA
>JBBMKD010000074.1:3450344-3465196 GCA_037834095.1 Argya squamiceps | reverse complement strand
CCAGGGTGCTCCAGCCTGGCCTTGGGCACTGCCAGGGATCCAGGGGCAGCCACAGCTCCTCTGGGAATTCCATCCCAACCCCTCACTGCCCTCCCAGCCAGGAATTCCTTCCCAAAATCCCATCTCTCCCTGTCCTCTGGCGGTGGGAATCCATTCCTTGTGTCCTGTCACCCTCTGCCTTGTCCAACTCCTTGTGTCTCATCTCTTTCCCTTTTTATTATCATCCCCAAGACTTTTCCCACAAGAGTTTCTCAAATCTCAGTCTTCTGGCTGGGATTTCAGCTCCCATGGGAGAAATTCCCTCTCTTTTGGTTGAAGGACATTGTGGTTATGTTCAGAATCCCTCCCCATCCCTTGGTGGACTCCCTACAAACCCATCCTTGTGCAAATGGGATTTTCCAACAATCCTGACGTGCAATCCTCCTTTTTTTTGCTTTCCACAGGTGAATCAGATCCAAAAGACAGTCATAGAGCCTTTGAAAAAGTGAGTACCAACCATCATCTCGTGGGGTTTGTCCTCATCCTGAGCTTTAGGGGTGGGGATCCTGGAGAGAGGCTGGAAATCAGCTGTTCCAGAGGGACAATCCTGCCCTGGTCCTGCTGGCCACACTGGTTTTGATGCCTCAATTAATAATAATTTTGACCTTTTTGGCCACTTGGATCTACCTGTAACATAAAGAACTCCTGAGATATAAAATCATGGAGCATCCTGGGCTGGAAGGGGCCCCCAAAAGATGAATAATTCAACTTTCTCTCTGTTCATGTGTTGGTTTTTACCAGCTCTTTGCTCCAGCAAAGGAACAAAACCAGCTGGAGATCATCCAGAGGGGGTCAGAAATTGACTGGTTGAGCAAAAGTTTCTTTCATTGGGAAATTTTCCTAAATAAAAAAGGACAAAGTGGAAGTTCCTGGATGTTTATAAATAATATTTCCATGCAAAGAAGGAGGAGAGGTTGCAGAGCCTTTGTAGCCAGAGAGGTTGGAAACGAGGGGAAAACACCCAAATGCCACAGTTTGTCACATCTGACCTCCAAAATTTCCACCTTTAGGGTTACAGGCTGTACCCCCAAACCTTCCAGGATAACTTCAATTCTCTCCCAAATATCCCCTTAAATCCCCAGATTTGCTGTTTTGTTACAGGAGCAGAGCCAGCGAGCAAAAATAAAATAAAATTACTTTAATATGACAGTAAGTGTTGCAAATTGCTGAATAACAATTTCAGTTTAGGTTTGACACACACAGGGGTTGTCGTGGTTTAGGTTTTTGGGGTTTTTTGGGGTTTTTTTTCCCATGAAGTTGTTGTTTCTGCCCAAATCTGAAAGTAAAATCTCATGGATCACTTAACACCTGAGGTTACAGCATGTTCCTGTCTGGGGGATGTTTGGTGACTCAAGTTTTACCTTGGTCCTCTATCCACCACCAGAAATTCCTGCTTATTTGAGGGAAAAAAATAAGAAGAAAGAAAGAAAAAGGAAAAAAAAATCTCAGCCTTTTGCTGTAGAATTGTGTTGCTTATTATCTAGATTGTCCTCATGAAAGATACATTAACTTTTTCTTCCAGCATTCTGTTAAAATTGGAAGAACTTGTGTTTCTGAGATATTCTGGGTGGGTTGTTTTTTTTTTTTTTCTTTCCACTCAGCTTGTGTTAGTTGGTGAAATGAAAGACAATCCCTTCCCCTGCAAACCTGCCTCGGGTTTGAAACCCTGGGGTGGTGAATTCAGGACAATAAAACCATTTCCATTTGCTCCTGGGAGATGCTCCGAGGGCTGTTCTCCAATTTTGGGAACAGGAACCTGCTCCAAGTGAAAGGGATGGTCACCCCTGGGTGACCAGGGCATTCCCATGGCCAAACCTCTCCAATTTTAGGGAGAGCAGGGAGGAGGAGGCTCCAGGGAGACCTCAGAGTACTGAAGGGGCTCCAGGAGGGCTGGGGGACAAGGGATGGAGGGACAGGACACCCAGGATGGTTTCCCGACTGAAAAAGGGGAGATTTGGGTGGGGTTTTGGGAAGGAATTCCTGCCTGTGAGCGTGGGGAGGGGCTGGGATGGATTTCCCTGAGGATTCCCCATTTCTGGAAGTGTCCAAGGCGAGTTTGGAGCAGCCTGGGGCAGTGGAAGGTGTGGAAGGGGAAGGATCTGGATGATCCTGCAGAACTCACCCGGCCCATTCCATGTTTCCCTGACTCAGGACACTGCCAGTTCAACACCAGGGTGTTCACTCTGACCTCCTGGCTGCTTTCCAGCCTCAGCAATTCTCTCCAACTTCCATTGGCCTAGAAGATGAGAGGGTTTGGGTTTTTTTTTTTCCCTTTTCCTGCCCTTTGGCACCTGCAAAGCTTCACCCTGTGTGCCTTTAACCAGCTTGTGTTCCGTGCTGGGGAAGCTTCATCCCCTCTCTGAGAACAAAAATGCTTCTTCCCTTCCCTCCTGCCTCCCTTTGTAAGTGCATCCCTGGCCAGGAACATTTCTGAGGAGCCCAAGGGTCCATTTTGAGGCTAATGAGATGCAGGAGAGAAATGCAGAGCTTGCACCTCCCTCCCCTTGTCCTGCTGGCAGATAAACCCCAGTGCTGGTTCTGGCAGAAAAGTTCCAGATTAATGAAAGCTGCCTTGAGGAGCCCTTCTTATTTCCAGTTAGGTTTTTCCAGCTCTCCCAAGCCTCTCCCAACTTTGCTCTGACCTAGAAAAAAAAAAAAAAAAAAAAGGCTTTTTCAATTTTTTTTTCTCCAACAGCTGCACTGTATTACATCTTCACTGGTGGTCTTTTATGGTTTATTAGCCAAAGAAACAGATAAGTATAATCCAGACAACTATCATTAGTGGTAATATATTGTAATCAGAGGCACATGGGCAGTAAAATCTCCATTCAGTTGTCCAGGCATTGGAGTTTCCAGGCAAATATTGGGGAATTTGTTAAAGCATGTTGAAAAAGAGCAGTAGTAGATTTAGTGAGGGGGGCTGGAGGCTTGTATTGTTTCAGTCCTGCTTCTGGACTCGTAGGGTTATTCACAATTTGGCTTTGTGAGCCCCAAAGAACCCTTTGGCTGGGAATGACTCATTTATTTTCAGGGAAAGAGCAAAGCTCCAGTGAGAATATTGCATTTTTCAGGGGCTGGGCGAGGAGCTGGGCAGGAGGGATGGGCTCCTCTTTGGGAGCTGCCTGTGGAATCTCACACCAGAGCAGCAGATCTGGGGCAAAGGGGGACAAAAGCTGGTCTGGACTTTGCTCTCCCAGTTCCTCCCAGTCAAGGCAGGGTCAGGGATTGGGGCTGGAGTCTTAATGCTCCATATTGTGTGTCTGTATTTAAGGAAGGAAGCGGCTTAAAGGAGCCAGGTGGTTTGGAAATCCACAGGATTTAGGGCCTTTCACACTGGCAGCTGATTTCCAGGGCCACAGGTCTCAGTTTAACTGGCTCTGTCTGACCCTCTCAGAGCAAGGAGCTGGCCTGGTCACCTTGGCTTGGTGCCATTCCCTTGGAGCATTGTCCTGCTCACAAATCCAGAGAGGTTTTGGCCATGGGAATGTCATGGTCACCTTGAATTGGTGCCATTCCCTTGGAGCATGTTCCTGTTCCCAAAATTGGAGAGGTTTGGCCATGGGGATGTCCTGGTCACCCTGTCATGGTACAATCCCTTTGATTTGGAGCATTTCCCTGTTCCCAAAATTAGAAAGGTTTGGCCATGGGGATGTCCTGGTCACCCTGGTAAAGAATCATCCCACTGAAGCATTGTCCTTGTCCCAGAATTGGAGAGATTTTGGCCATGGGAACATCCTGGTCACCCTGTCATAGTACAATCCCTTTGATTTGGGGCATTGTCCTGCTCCCAAAATTGGAAAATTGGCCATGGGGATGTCCTGGTTACCCTGGCACAGGATCACCCCACTGGAGCATTGTCCTTGTCCCAAAATTGGAGAGGTTTGGCATTGGGAATGTCCTGGTCACCCTGTCATGATACAATCCCTTTGATTTGGGGCATTTTCCTGCTCCCAAAATTTGAAATTTTGCCATGAGGATGTCCTGGTCACCCTGTCATGGTACAATCCCTTTGATTTGGAGCAGGTTCCTGCTCCCAAAATTGGAAAATTGGCCATGGGGATGTCCTGGTTACCCTGTCATGGTACAGTCCCTTTGATTTGGGGCAGGTTCCTGTTCCCAAAATTAGAAAAGTTTGGTCATGAGGATGTCCTGGTCACCCTGGTAAAGAATCATCCCACTGAAGCATTGTCCTGGTCCCAAAATTGGAGAGGTTTGGCATTGGGAATGTCATAGCCATCCTGGCATAGTGCAATACCTTTGATTTGGGGCATTGTCCTGCTCCCAAAATTGGAAAATTGGCCATGGGGATGTCCTGGTCACCCTGGTAAAGAATCACCCCACTGGAGCATTGTCCTTGTCCCAAAATTGGAGAGGTTTGGCTTTGGGAATGTCCTGGTCACCCTGTCATGGTACAGTCCCTTTGATCTGGGGCATTGTCCTGCTCCCAAAATTGGAAAATCAGTCATGGGGGTGTCCTGGTCACCCTGGCTTTGGCAGGGGTGACACAGAGGGTGCTGTCACTGAGGTGCCAGCACTCAGGGGTGGGTGTCAGACCCGTGGGACATCCCAGAGGTGCAGTCCAGGAGCAGTGGGACATCCCAGAGGTGCAGTCCAGGAGCACTGGGGGATAAATCCCATCAGAGCTGTGTGTCACCAACATCTGCTGGTGACATAGCCAGGAGGGAGATCCCTCACCCCACCTCCCTCCCACCACCCCACCATCCCCAGAGTCCCTCCAGCTGCCAGGAAAAGGCAGCCAAGGCTGGCCAGGAGCAGCTCCAGGGGTGCAGAGGACCGGAAGCAGGAAAAGCAGCTTTCATGTCCTTAACCAGCCCCTAATGAGGATTTGGAGCAGCCACATGGCTGTCTAATCCTCCACGCTGCTTCCTCCTCCTGGCCTCTCCATTCCTGCACCTTTTCCCTCTCCTGGGTTTCATTTCCCCCTTCCTGGTGGGTGGATGGGCCCCCACGGATGTGTGGGCACGAGCTGAGGAATGGCAGGAATCCCTCTCCATGCTCCAGCTTCTCCTGAGCCATCCTGGTGCCTCTCCAAACTTCCCCTCACCTCATCCACCATTGCTTTCTTTGGCATCTGATGCTTCCCAGCTCTGGTGTTCCCTTTTCTTTACCTATCACCAGCTGTAGATCTTGTCCACTTCCTTTTGGTTTCTTATCCATCAAGATCTCATCCCAAAAATAATGCCCTAGGGAAGAGCCACAGGTCCAGCTCACAGGCTGCCAATGAGGGTCTTTGAGATGCTTGAAAACAAGGAGAATTAAAGGTTTTACCATTATTTTTTCCCCTGTGCCAAAGCTCCAGCACCCCTTTCCCACTAAAAACTGGGCCTGGAGGAAGCAGTGGGATGAGGATTTGGGATGGAGAGGGTGAGAAGACAGAGAGGTGACAGAATATTCCCACTCCCCCACCATCCCCAGGGCTTCCCAACAGAGATGGGAAGGAATTTCCAATTTCCCAGCCCCAGATTTGTCAGCTGGGCTCAGTAACAGCCTGATGTGGCAGCCCTGGGAATCCTGGGGCACTTTTATCTCCCCTGGCAGCGTCTGTCCAACCCCATCCTTTAATTACAGGGAGCTGAAGGGAGGCTGGCGTGGAGACCAGGTGGGAACACGATTTAGAATGCAGGGAGCAGGCTGATTTAGATGTTTTTTCCAAGGATAACCTGTCATCCTGTGAGGAGTTCACCGCCAGGTTCCCCCTCTCTCCCCCCCACAGCCACGGGCAGAGTAATTTGTGTTTTCTTTTCGTTATCCCTGCGTGTCTCCCCTCACCTGCTCCTCTTAAGCTGCCTGGGCTGTAATCCCCTCTCAGCAGCCTTCCCTAAAAAGTGACAGGGAACAACAGCAGCTTATTCCTCAAGCTGCTTTCATGGCAGGGGCTCTAATACCCCCGTGTGCTGTTTTACCTTCCCTTTGCCACCGTTGCCACCACATTTTCTTTCGAGTTGGCTTTGATTTTCTTGAGCTTGAATTAAAAAAAGGAAGTCTTGGGTTACAGAGGGTTGGGGGGGGAATTGGGAGTGGTTTTGGCTGTCAGACCCCTTCATTCCCTATGAAGGAGGATGGATTATTGATAATATTGGATTTTAGGAATATAATTTTCATGGTAAGAGTTCATGTCAAACCCTGGCACAGTCTGCCCAGGAGTCACCATCCCTGGGAGTGCTCAGAAAATGTGTGGACGTGGCAATTTGTGCCTCAGTGGTGCTGGGTTGGTGGTTGAAGACTCAGTTTTAAGGCTCTTTTCCAACCTTGCCGATTCCATGATTTGTTCTAAACACCCTCAGCAGCTCCAGGGTTTTCCTCTCACAGGGACAGGAATTGTTCCCTTGCTCCACGTGCTTGGAATGGATGAGTGAAACACTCCAGATTTGCTTGTGAGGCTTCCCTGCTCTTTCCCCATGCCCCTGCTTCCCTGAAATTCTGTGTGGACTTGCTCAGACTCCATTTCCAAAGGGCTCTTTGGCTGCTGCTCCCCTCCCAGTTTGATCCCAGTCCCTTTGCTGCCAGAAGGGGTTTGATGCTGCTCCCCTCCCAGTTTGATCCAGTTTGATCCCAGTCCCTTTGCTGCCGGGAGGGGTTGGTGCTGCTTCTCCCAAGGCTTTGGAAAACTCTTCAGATCCCTGCAGGGCCATGTCTGTGCATGGCAGAGGCTCTGCAGAGCCTTTGTGCCAGGCTCTGCACCAGGGGCACTTGTCAATAACGTGCATGAGATGGTTGTGGAGACACTGTGGAGTCAGGAATTCCTGGGGATAACTTGGCACCCGGCGGGAGCTCGGCTCTCCCTCTCCCCCTGCAGGGGGGTTTGGCAGCCCTGGCACCCGCCCTGCGATCGTGTTTCTGTCCACACGGGGAGAAAAAACCTGGGCAGGACTTGAAAAGCCCTTCTCTGTGAATGCCAGGGGGATTCAGAGCTGCTGGGCTCACGGGGAATTCAGCATTCCTGGATTCCTTCAGTAGCCAGAGGCAGCTTTGCCTCACTCTGGAACAGTCCAGGAAAGGTCCTGCCCTGCCAGGGCTGAGCTCAGCTGGTCCTGAGGGGAAATGAAACCAGGGAGGGGGTGGGAAGGGTTCAGCGGGCACAGGGAGGGCTTGGTGGGCACAGGGAGGGCTTGGTGGGCACAGGGAGGGCTTGGTGGGCACAAGGAGAGTTTGGTGGGCACAGGGAGGGCTCAGTGGGCACAGGGAGAGCTCAGTGGGCACAGAAAAGGCTCAGCTGACACAGGGAGAGCTCAGTGGGCACAGGGAGAGCTTGGTGGGCACAAGGAGAACTTGGTGGGCACAGGGAGAGCTCCTTGGGCACAGGGGGAGTGTGGGAAGGGTTCAGTGGGCACAGGGAGGGCTCAGTGGGCACAGGGAGGGCTCAGCTGGAATAGGGAATGCTCCTTGGGCACAGGGAGGGCTCAGTGGGTATAGGGAGGGCTCAGTGGGCACAAGGAGAGCTTGGTGGGCACAGGGAGGGCTCATCTGGAACAGGGAGAGCTCCTTGGGCACAGGGAGAGCTTGGTGGGCACAGGGAAGGCTCAGTGGTCACAGAGAAGGCTCAGCTGACACAGGGAGAGCTTGGTGGGCACAGGGAGAACTCCTTGGGCACAAGGAGGGCTCAGTGGGTACAGGGAGAGCTCAGCTGGAATAGAGAGTGCTGCTTGAGCACAGGGAGAGTTTGGTGGGCACAGGGAGAGCTTGGTGGGCACAAGGAGAGCTTGGTGGGCTCAGGGAGAGCTCCTTGGGCTCAGGGAGAGCTTGGTGGGCACAAGGATAGCTTGGTGGGCTCAGGGAGAGCTCCTTGGGCTCAGGGAGAGCTTGGTGGACACAAGGAGGGCTCAGTGGGCACAGAAAAGGCTCAGCTGACACAGGGAGAGCTTGGCTGGCACAGGAGAGCTTGGTGGGCACAAGGAGGGCTCAGTGGGCACAGAGAGAGCTCAGCTGGAATAGGGAATGCTCCTTGGGCACAGGGAGAGCTCAGTGGGCACAGGGAGAGCTTGGTGGGCACAGGGAGAGCTCCTTGGGCTCAGGGAGAGCTCGGTGGGTACAGGGAGAGCTCGGTGGGTACAGGGAGGGCTTGGTGGGCACAGGGAGGGCTTGGTGGGCACAGAGAGGGCTTGGTGGGCACAGAGAGGGCTCATCTGGAACAGGGAGAGCTTCCTGGGCACAGGGAGAGCTTGGCTGGTACAGGGAGGGCTTGGCGGGCACAGGGAGAGTTTGGTGGGCACAGAGTAGGCTCAGCTGGCACAGGGAGAACTCCTTGGGCACAAGGAGGGCTCAGTGGGTACAGGGCGAGTTTGGTGGGCACAGGGAGAGTTTGATGGGCACAGGGAGAATTTGGTGGGCACAGGGAGAGTTTGGTGGGCACAGGGGATGCTCCTTGGGCACAGGGAGAGCTTGGTGGGCACAGGGAGAGCTTGGTGGGCACAGGGAGAGTTTGGTGGGCTCAGGGAGAGCTTGGTGGGCACAAGGAGAGCTCGGTGGGTACAGGGAAATCTTGGTGGGCATTGGTGGTGTCCACAGAAGCCACAAGTGACCCAACCCTTTGCTGGTGGAGGACAACCCCCTGAAGGAACCTCCCAACAGTGATAGGGTTGGTTTTGTACTGAAAAAGGGGAGATTTAAACAAGATACTGGGAAGGATTTTTTCCCTGTGAGGATGGGGTGGCACAGAGAAGCTGGAAAACACTTCCTCACCCCTGGAATTACCCTCAGATGGGGCTTGGAACACCCTGGGACAATGGAAGATGGCAGGGGGTGGAACGAGGTGATTTAAGGTCCTTTCCCAGCCAAGGCAGTGTGGGATTCCAGCATTCCCAGTGGCCAGGCTGGAACTCAGGACACAGCAGCAGGCTCGGGGAGCCGGGCCCCCCCTGCCCTCGGAAATGCAGCGTATAATCTATGCATTAAAGTCCTTGTGAGGCAGGAGCTGCTGTGCCTACACAGTTCCAGCCTCTTCAGATCCAGCCCTGTAGATATATTTTCTTTTTTTTAAAGCTCTGCCAGAGCACAGTGTCCTTCCATTACGGGCTGCAAAATTGCACCGAGTCGATACCGGGAATAAAAAAAGGGGGAAAAAAGAAATATAAAAATCAAAATCCAGCTTTTTTTTTTTTTTCCTCCTTCTCTTTTTTTAAAACCCAGATTTAACTTCAAAGTAAATGGAAACTGCGTGGCTGATGGTCTTCTTGGGCTGCTTTCTCCCAGGGAAAGGGGTGGCTCTTCCCTGCAGAGTGGGATTGGGGGTGGAAGGGGCTGCGTGTGACTTTGCTGGAGTCTCGTGGCTCTGTTCAGGCAGGAGCACTGGGAAGTGCCAGGAAAGGCCAGGAAAACACCACTAACAGCTGCCTTTGGCTGCCAGCACGAGGCTCAGTGGTTTGGGGACGTCTCAGGAAGGCTTTTCCAAGGTTTGCTGGATGTGGTGGCCGTGCTCAGGGCTTGGTGCACAGCAGGGAAGGGAGGATTTCCCAGCCTCCAGCCTGGAATCTCCTCTGACATTCCCATGCCTGGATTCTCACTGTGGAGGAGCAGCTCAGCTCATCCCCATGGCCTTTATTCCCCATGGTTTTTATTCCCCATGGTCTTTATTCCCCATGGTTTTATTCCCCCTGGTCTTTATTCCCCATGGTTTTTATTCCCTGCTTTAGGTGTGAGGTTTTGTGTCCTTCCCAAACCTCCCCACATCAGGGACAGAACATAAAATAAACCAGGAAAGGCTCTGGACTGATGGGATCATTAATAATTGGGAGAAATTCCTGCAGGAGCTGCCACCTCGAGCTGCTGGCATTGTGTGTGTGCCACGTTGGGAAAGGGCATCCCATAGTGAGGAGACCTGGCATAAAAACATCCCTGGAAGTGCTCCAGGCCGGGCTGGAGTGGGCCTGGAGCCTCCTGGGCCAGTGGAGGGTGTCCCTGCCCCAAACTGGAGAGTCCTGAAGGTCTTTTCCAACCCAAACCATTCCCTGATTCTGTGAACCCAAACCATGAGACCCCTCAACCCAGCCACCCCTTCCCACCCCTGCCCTCCATCCCTGTTTAACCCCTCTCCTGGCAGATTTTTGGACTTTACAAAGAGGTAGGAGAGATTTTAGCAGCCCTGGAGCCTGCTGCATCCAGGACATGGCTCCCATTTAAATATAATGGGCTGGTGTGGGATGGTGGCCATAAAAAGCAATGTCAGGGCACAGCATCTGATCCACCCCAGGCAGCTGGAGCAGCTCCCTGATGACTTTCCCAGGTTGTTCCTCATCCCCAATCTGTTGCAACAGAGGGGAAAATATCATGGGATATATATTTATATTTATATTTATATGGATTTGTTCTGTGCCAGCCTGGGGGGATGTGCAGGACCAGACAGGATTGAAGGATCACATCACCCAGGGATGCTCCACACAAACACTGGATACAAAATATTCCCACTTTTCCTGCCTCCTGCCATTTGCCCTTTTGCAAACTGAGGCTCAGGGGTGAAAGTTTTCCCTCAGCACCCACCAGTCCAGCCCATCAGCACCCTCCAGAGCCAGCAGAAAATGGGATTTTAATGGGGCTGGAGTGGCTGGGAACACCCGTGGTTCCACTTGAACCGTGGATTTAGGTCACATCCAGAGCAAATGACACTCCTCAAGTGACATTTGTGTCTTTTCTTCTTGCTAATGGCCCCCCTAGTTTGATTTATATTTCTATTTTTTTTTAAAATTTTGTTCCCTCATGGAAGAAAAATCCATCATGAGGCTGCTCAAAATTTTCACCACCAATCTCTGGTCTCAACCCCCCCAAAATCACCCTGGAATTTATGAATATTAAATTATTATCTCCAGAGGGAGCATCACCTATTTGATTTCAACCCACAGCCCTGGTATCCCCTGGGATAATTGGATTTTCTGGAATTAAGAGACAGGAGCAACGTTCCAGTTCCTGCTTTTCCCTTTTCTGTCACATTCAAAAATATTCTCCATCAGATGTTCATGTTTCCTCAATTTGTAACACATTTTAATAATAGGAATCTTTCCCATCGCCCGGGTAAATTGTTGGATGTTGTGTGTCCTCCTTGGGGAGGGCTCAGGGCTCCTCTTCAGCTGGGTTTGCCACCCAAAAGGAGAAAAAAAATTGCTGAAAAAAAGACTTAAAAATTAACCCAGAAAAAGCACAAAAAATTAACCAAAAAAAGCATTTAAAAATAACCAAAAAAAGCATAAAAAATTAACCAGAAAAAGCACAAAAAATTAACCAAAAAGAGAAAAAAATTAACCAAAAAAGTACAAAAAATTAACCAAAAAACCCATAAAAAATTAACCAAAAAGAGCAAAAAATTAACCAAAAAAAAAAAAAAAAAAGGCAGAAAACTAATGGGAAAAAAGCAAAAAAATAATATCCAAAAAGGAAAAAGAAAAAGTGCAAAAAATAATATTTTTAATTTTTAATATATTAAAAATAAATATTTTTATTTTTAAATCTTTAAATATTTAATTATATTAAATATTTATTATGCCATTAATATTTATTGTGCACTCATTATTTATTTTTCCTGGACTTTCATTTCGAATTATCTACCTCTCCTTCCCCTATCCAACCAGGAACTGGGGAAACACCACATTAATTAAGAATATTCAGCACTCTGGCACGGTTTGGCTTGGGAAAAACCTGCCCCAGTGTCACAGCAGAGAACTTTCTGCTGGACCAGGGTGCTCCACGATTTCCTTGGATGCTTCATCCACCCAAAATATCCCATCCTGAGCCTTTCCCATCTTTTTTTTTCCAGGTTCAGCAGCGTTTTCCCCAGCCTGAACATGGCTGTGAAGCGCAGGGAGCAAACACTCCAGGATTACAAACGCCTGCAATCCAAGGTGGAAAAATATGAGGAAAAAGAGAGAACTGGCCCCGTCCTGGCCAAGCTGCACCAGGTATTGAGTCGTCCCCAGAGCCACAATCCTGGCAGAATTCCTGGGAAAATTCAGGAAAAGCTTTTCCCTCCTCTCCGCCACGAATAGAACATTTTGGGAGGTTGTCTTTTATCCCTGTAAAAAAAAAATCACATTTTTTGACAGCACCACGCTGGTTTTGAGGGCTCAGTGAAGGGAAGGAGCTTTTCCAAGAGAAAATGGGAATGTTTTCCAAGAGAAAATGGAATCAGAGCTCTGGGGGAGCTCGGAGCCAGCGCTGAGGTCGAGGCACAGGGGGGTTTCCCCCCGACCTGGGTGTCTGAGCGAGCAGCTGGATGGGGAAGGGAACAGCTCAGAGCATTTCCCAGCTTTATGTTTGCCACCTGTTCCCCCAAAAAAATTTGCCTTGGAAAATTGCAGTAATTGGTTAACAGGAAGTTTTGCCAGATTCCTTTTTGCTCTCTCTCTCTCCCTGAATTTTAGCGAAATCGTGATGAGTTTGTTGGGTTTGGGTGGGTTTTATTTTCTTTATAATCAAATCTTCCCCAGCGTTTTTCCCCAAAATCTGTCGCTCCAGCAGCACGTGGCTTGATCCTCCCAGGAACAATTGATTCTCAGAGTCAAAGAAAATGTGTTTTTCTGATGAATTTCACCCCCCTCCCTGCAAAAAATGAAGTTTTGTGTTAAAGAACAGCCTGAACAAAAGACACCTCTGGTTTAACAGTAAGCAGCTTATTTTGCTCAGCCTCAGCAACTAAAGCTGGGGCTAGAAAAATGAGAGTTCTTTTGTCCTGGTGATTAAGCAGGGTTTAGTTATTTCATTTATTTTTTCCCCTTAATGAACTTTTGATCTAATTCCCCCCCCCAAAAAAAAAATCTTAACCAAACACTGAGTTTAAACACCTGTGGGAGGGAGCCTTGAGCAGTCCTGAACCTGGAGTATCCAGAGGGTCTGGAATTGATGGGAAAGGGCCTCATCTCATCCATTTTTAATTATTGAGCTGCAAATTTACATCTGTTGCTTGCTTCGGGTTTTGGGCTCTTCTGCCCCCTGTGAACTCCATCCTGGGAGTTTCCCCCCCATGAACTCCATCCCAGGATTTTCCCCATGAACTCCATCCCAAGAGTTTCCCCCCGTGAGCTCCATCCCAGGATTTTCCCCCATGAACTCCATCCCAGGATTTTCCCCATGACCTCCATCCCAGGATTTTCCCCATGAGTTCCATCCCAAGATTTTCCCCATGAGTTCCATCCCAGGTTTTTCCCCCCATGAACTACATCCCAGGATTTTCCCCATGGGCTCCATCCCAGGATTTTCCCCGTGGGCTCCATCCCAGGAGTTTCCCCCATTAAATCCATCCTAGGAGTTTCTCCCCATGAACTCCATCCCAAGATTTTCCCCATGAATTCCATCCCAAGATTTTCCCCATGAGCTCCATCCCAAGAGTTTCCCCCCGTGAGCTCCATCCCAGGATCTTCCCCATGAATTCCATCCCAGGATTTTCCCCATGAATTCCATCCCAGGATTTTCCCCCCAATGAGTTCCATCCCAGGAGTTTCCCCCCATGAACTCCAGCCTGGGAGTTTCCCCTGTGAGTTCCATCCCAGGATTTTCTCCCCATGAACTCCATCCTGGCAGTTTTCCCCCATGAATTCCGTTCCAGGATTTTCCCCATGAACTCCCTCCCAGCTTTTTCCTCCCATGAACTCCATCCCAGGAGTTTCTCTGTGAACTCCATCCCAGGATTTTCCCCATGAGCTCCATCCCAGAGTTTTCCCCCCATGAACTCCAAGATTTGAACTCCATCCCGGGAGTTTCAACACTCCAGATTTCCTGGCAAATGCTGAATTTGCTCCTCTGCTGGGATGATTCCAGGTTTTTCCAGCCTGGAGCCCAGTCCATGCCATGCCCCTGGCACGCTGTCCCTGTCCCCAGGGCTGGCGCCGTGGCCGGGCTGGGCTCCCCCTCCCTTTGGAATGGCACCGGGATTAAGTGGCAGACTTGAACTGGTCTAATATTTCACAGCCCACCCCCTCCTGCCCTTTTCCACACCATCTAGAGACATTTCCCCTTCTCCCCACGCTCTGTTTAAAGGAGCCAGTTGGATGGACTGAGCTGAAGGTCATGGTGATGGGTGGGGGGCAGGATCCTGGAGCGACGCTCCTGGGAATCGCAGGGTGAGGGGACATGGATGTTCCAGGGACATTCTCCAGCCTGGCTGAGCTCTGGGGTTGGGTTTTGTCCATGTTTTTCTGAAGGAGAGAAAATACGACCTCTCTGGGTGTCCTGTGGCTTTCCAGGGTCCTACCAGGGCCCATTGGATGGTCCTGTCAGGATCCATTAACAGGTCACTTGAGCCCCACCAGGTTCTGTTAACTGGTTACTTGGATCCCACCAGATTCCATTGGATGATCACTAGAGTCCACCAGGTCCCACCGAATGGTCACTTGGATCCCACCAGGGTCCATTGAATGGTCATTTAGATCCCACCAGATTCCACTGAATGATCATTTGGATCCCATCAGGGTCCATTGGATGGTCCCATCATAATCCATTGACTGGTCACTTGAGCCCCACCAGGTTCTATTAACTGGTTACTTGGATCCCACCAGGGTCCATTGATGGTCATTTAGATCCCACCAGATTCCATTGGACGATCACTCAAGTCCCATCAGATTCCATTGGATGGTCATTTGGGTCCCACTGGGTCCCATTGGATGATCCCATGGATCCCACCAGATCCCATTGGATGATCCCATGGATCCCACCAGATCCCATTGGATGATCCCATGAATCCCACCAGATTCCACTGGATGATCCCATGGGTCCCACCAGGCTGTGGCCACTGGATGATCCCATGGGTCCCACCAGCTCCCACTGGATGGTCCCATGGGTCCCACCAGCTCCCACTGGATGGTCCCATGGGTCCC
>JBBMKD010000074.1:3404134-3417172 GCA_037834095.1 Argya squamiceps | reverse complement strand
TGGGGCAACCAAATCCAGCCCTTGGCTACCTTCTCCAGGGCCAGCACAACCAACATCCAGCCCTTGGCCACCACCTCTGGGGCCAGGGCAACCAAAATCCAGCCCCTGGCCACCTTCTCCAAGGCTGGGACACAGGGAAGGTGCAGCTCCACCAGCCCCAGAGATAAGGGATGACAAAAATCCCACCCTTGGCCACCTTCTCCAGGGCCAGGACAACCAACATCCAGCCCTTTCCCAGTGCTGGGCCACTGGGAAGCTGCAGCCCCAAGGATTAGGGGGTTGGATCTTGAGCCCCCCAAAACCACGAAGCACAAGGTCCAAGAAGGATTTTTTGGGGAGGAGGAACTGGAGATGCCAAAGCAGGAGAAGAGGGTGGGGGGAACAAACTGCCAGCGAAGCAAATCCCCCACTGCGATGGGCCGGGCCCTGCTGACCCCTCCCACGCTGGGAACGGGGGCGGGGGAATGCCAGGCTCGGGGTCCCGCAATTCCCATCCCAAATATCCCGACTAAAACCTGGCTCGCTTGGCTGAGATCCCAGCCTGGGTCAGCACAACACGCCCGAACATGCACGGGCAGCCCCGGGCACGGCTCTGTGCTCCCGGGTACCACACACGGGCTCACCGCGCTCACAGGAGGCCCTGAAAGGACAAAGAAATACTCACAGACAAAAGGCAATTTGGCCCCACTCCTCGGACTGGGGGGAAGAGAAGCTCGCTCCAAAACATCTCGCGCTTTTTTCGCAAAGCGGTGGGCGTGTACAAAAAAAGGATCAAAGGGGAAAAAACAACAACAACAAAAAAACACTAAGAAAAGGAAAAAAAAACCAAAAGAAAAAAAGAAAAAAGAAGGGGAAAGTGGAGGCATGTGACTGAGAAGTGTGGAAACCCAGCGGTCTGCTCACAGAATCCTAAAGAGCTCCGTGGGATTAGGTGACGTGTGATCCTAAAACAGTTTGAAAGCTTCCTGGGAAGTTGCTGCTCTCCTCTGGCGCTGGAATCGCCGAGGGGAGAGAGCGAGATCCAGGGAAAGCCTTGGCAAAGATCCCCTGGGAGAGGCTGGAGAGCACGGGAGAAAAGGGGGAAGGGAAAAGGGGAGGTGGGGATGCTCCAGGAGCTGCTGCCTCGGCTCCAGGCAATGGACACGGCTCACAAATCCCTTCCCCAGCACGCCCAGCTCTAAGTGAGAGAACACTGGGGCACAGAATGCTCAGCTCCCACTCCAAAAATCCCTGACAGCACCCAGGGGGTGTCCCCTGGCAACCCCCAGGATCCCTGTCCAGAACACCCTGCTGAAATTCCTGCCAGATCCACTCGGCTCTGCCTTCCAACCCCTCCCTGTTCTCCAATCTGTGGGGCTGCCCCGTCACCAGCACCGAGCCACATCTCCCAAAACCAGCAGTGCCCCACCCATCTCATCCCAAATTTTTATCAGCAACCCCCTGCTCCAGCTGCTCCTCTGGAATAGCCCAAAGTCACCCACAGCAGGTGGGGGACCCCGCTGGGGACAGGGAGGTGACACTGGGGGGACCACCCTGTCCCCCCACACCCCAAACTGCTCAGCAAGGGCTGATTGCAGGGTTGGGAACAGGGAATGTGCCGTGGGCTGGGCAGCCTGTGGTGGTGGGAGCTGCAGGGTATAAATCCCCCCGATTTCTTCCTTTAAAATTCAGGCAGCTTTCCCAAGGACCATCAGACAGCAGAGATAATTCCTGTGCTCTGAATCAGAGGGATTCCCAAGGGAATTCTGCTGCATGAACTGGCTGCTCCAAGAGGAAGAGCCACAACAAGGGGCAGTGCTTCCCCCACCTTCTCCCTGTTTTCCTTTGGGATAAAGCTGAATTCCTGGAGGAAAAGGTGCTGTGATTGGTGTTACCAACCCTGGAGTCCTTCTGGAGCTACCCCTGGCTGTCACCTTGGAAAAGAGGGATGGATCCCACCTATCTGCCTTCCAGGGAATTGGTTGCTAAAGCAGCAGCTGCAGGTAGGCAAAGAGGTGGAAGAAAGACAACAGGAAAAATCTGGGAAGAAAACAGGTGTGAAAAGGAAAACCAACCCAACGGTATCCTGAAGGGAAGGACCTGCTTTGGAAAGCTCAGGCTAATTCCAAATTGTGCCAAAGCCAACGACCCAAGTTGCCTGGTTTGACTGATTTTTGGTTTTTTTTTAATCCAACCTCCCCCCTGGCAGAGGTTTGGCCTCTCGGGGAGGGCAAGCTGGACAAGCACACAACATTCCCGGGATGCACTAACAGTTGGATTGGTTTCTAAATTAAAAAAAAAAAAAAAGGACATTTTTATATATATATCGAACATAAATTAAAAAAAAAAAAAAACAACAACCCCAAACAAATTACAAAATGGTCGCTTTCTTACAGAACAGGATGTGGACTGGATTGATGGACGTGCCTCCAGGTGAAGTCGCTTTCTCCCCCTGTTCCCCCACCCCCACCCCCGATAATAATAATAATAACAATAATAATAATAATAATAAATAAATAAAATTCATTAAGTTTTGGATCCTCTGGGGGCGGCGGGGAGGGGGCGTTACTGGGATTTCTTCCCCGTGGCGGGGGCGGTGCCGTTCTTGTCGGCCGAGTTGGAGGTGAGCAGGCCGACAGGCCCGTCCGAGTGCAGCGAATCCTTGCGCGGCGGCATGCGCTCGTTGATGCGGTCCAAGCCCCGCGCCTCCTCGAAGCTGCGGATCTTGTGCTGCGGGGAGAACCCTCGGATGGCTGCGGGGGAAAAGGAAGGGAGCACAAAGGAGGGATCGTCAGGGAGGAGCTCCGCCCACCCCGGGGTGGGTTTTGTTTTTATTTTTTTTTCCCCTCCCGGAGGAGCCCTCCTCCAGCACACGCCAGACACCAACGGGGACGAGCGGTGGGGAAAGGAAGCACCTTGTCTGGGTTTGGGAATTCTTGGGTGTTGTCTTTGTTTAAACTTGGGCAAAGTTTAGGATTTGTTTTGCTCCCTGAGAGGAGGATTAGGAGGGGTTTTTTTTGTTTTGATTTTTTTCTAGGAATTTTTATTTTAATTTTTTTTTTTAATAGAGAGGTTTAGGATTTGCTCTGCTCCCTATTCATTGGAACCATGGAATGGTTTGGGATGGGAGATTTAAAATCATCCAGTTTCAGTCCCCTTCCACTATCCCAGGTTCAACCCCCTCCAACCTTGGACACTTCCAACTTCTCCCATCCAGGGATGGGGCAGCCACAGCTTTTCTGGGAATTCCATCCCAACAGTCTCACAGGGAAGAATTTCCTCCCAAAGTCCCAAACCTCCCTCTCTTTCAATAGAACAGGAGGAACTTGATAAACCAGACAAGTGCTTGCTGTCCCCCCAGAGAGTGAAATCTCAGGAAAATTTCAAAGCTGAAAAACACGACACTAAAAAAATAACAATTAAAAAGAAATTAAAACAACAACAACAACAAAAAAAAGGCAAAACCCAGAACGACAGAACAAAGACACCACCACAAGGCTCTGAACTCTGACACAAACCACACACTGCAACACCAGGAGAGGGAACAGCTAGTCCTTGGATCACAAAGGCAAAATTCTTGCATGACCAGGAGACACACGGGCAGATTTGGGAGGGATGAATCCCACTGAGGAATTTCATGTCCCTGTTCCATCACCGCGGGGACGAGCACGTCACCCTCGCCCTGATGACACGGACCAAATGTGAAACTCCTTTGTGCTACGGAGAATTTAAGGAAAAGGAGGCTCTGCCAGATCTTTTACAAGCACTTGGCTGGCTTACAACTTCCTTTGGTAAGCAAAGCCTCTGTAGAGCTGCGTGGCCCCGCTCAGTATCGAGGAAAAACCCTCATGGATCTGTCATTCCTACACTCTACAGGCAGAGAATTGCCTCTCCACCTTGCCCTACCTGTGGGGAAGGCAGGGGTTACACCAGCACCACAAAATCCTGTTTTCTAAGGGTTTTGATGGTGCTGGCACATTGCAGGACGTCAACCCCGAGGTCTTGAGCCACCGGAGCAGGAACCGCTCCGGCAACTCCAAATAAACGTGTTCCACGAGGGAATAAACTGTCCAAGCTGCAACAGCCTTGAACCAAACCCTTGGGTGATTTTTTTTTTTCCCTTCCCAGCAGGGCCTTGTCCTCCCCCACTTCTGGTGATGCAAGAGTAAAAAGCTTCCGTTAAGGGCTGGTAAAGCTCTTTAAAATGAGCGCACGCACACACGGAGATGATTTGAGTCTCTCGCCGGGTTCTAGCCATACCTTCCCGTGCCTCTACCGCTTCTACTGTGGCTGCAATACAGAAGAACAGTGGCATGCAAAAATGAAGACAGGGAAAAAAAAATAACAAACAGAAAAAAAAAGAAAAAAAAAAAAGAAAAAAAACAAAAACAGAGTGACAGTGAGTGATCCGACATCATGGCTGCGACGCAGAGCCCGCGGCCCCCCAGTCCCGGTGGTGCCAAACGAGTGGTGAGAGGGGGGAAAGAGGTGACAGGAGGTGGAGAGGAAGGGGGGAAGGGGACCCCCGAGGGCTCAGGGGGAGTCTCCTGGCCTCTGGATTGAGCTGATGGAAGAACAGAGGAGCAGAGAGTGAGGGTTCCCTGCTGTGTGCACTGGACAAGGACAACCTCAGACTAAGCCGTGGGTCTGCTCCCAGCTGGGTGGCTCCAGGCCACCTTCAGATGATCAGCTATGTGGAATTCACCCTCCACCACCTCACTGAGTGAGGGAAGGGATCCCAGGGGATGTTTTGGAGCAGTGGAAAGGAGAGGGGCAGCCTGTTTTCCAGGGAAGGACAAGCAGCAGGTACTGGGCTGCTCCGCTCCCGGTGCCTTGAGTTGTAACAGAAAATCAGGCTCCAAATCCACTCTGGCTTCAGCTCCAGCTCCTGAAAGTGTTACCAAGCAACAAGGCACCACAGAGCTGAGCAATGTCCCCCTTCCTAAATCTGCTGCACAAACGTCCAAGGTTTGCTAGGCCCTGCCTCAACATCTGGGAGGGGGCCCTTCCCTTGAGCAGATTCCCTGGATTTCAGCCTCAAAACAGCAGCTTTTTTGCTTTGGCCACAATGCAGAGGCCACGTGGTCCTCGGGAGGCCACGGAGGAAGGATGGAGCTGTGGCTGCACAGTTCTGCCCCAGATTCCGTGACTTTATTCAGTTGATTTTGCCAAGCCCTGCTCTGAAAGGCTGGGGAGAGGCTCAGCAGGGCAGGGCCCCCCTTACTGCAGCCCTGTTTCCCTTTTTTGGGGTGCACAGGCACCCCCAAAGGGGGGCAGCCCCCTCTCCTCCTCACCCAGCAGACGGGGCTCCCAGGAATTCACCGGGAGTGTGAAGGGATGTGCAAAATGGGAAAGGGTGGGAGGAGGGGGAAAAGGGGGAGGGAGAAGGGGTCAGGATGGGGAAAAGGGGATGGGAGAAAGGGTCAGGACAGGGAAAGGAGGGTGGGAGAAGGGGCAAGGACAGGGAAAGGGGGGTGAGGAGAAGCTGGGAGGTGCCGAGGGGAGCGGGGGGAGCCTGCAGGCGGGGCGAGTAAGGCAGCAGCAAAGGCCCAGCTTGTTTGTTCTGTCCTGGGGAGAGGCTTATTTTGGGGGAGGGGAGATCCCTGGTACCCCTCAGAGAACCCCCTGAGAGGGGAAGGTGCTGGAGAACGTCACAGCATGACCCTGTGCTGTGGGGATACAGGGACAGAGCTGCTGCAACAGCCACCTTCCCACTCAGGCTCTGTTCCCAGAACTGGGGCGACGGGGCTGTGATGGTTTCTATAAAAAAAGGGAAAAAATATCCATCCTCCTCTGTGGGCAGAGAAATCCATGAGCTTGGGAGTGATGCTGCATCCTCCCTGGGAGCAGGCAGCGATATTTCCACATTTCTGACTTGTGAACTATTTAATCCAGGCAAACCCCAGCCCGGGGAGGGCTGCAGGAAATCCCTGGTGCCCATGGGAAGGGGGAAGCTGGGGAGGTGCCAGGCTGATGGCAGGGGAGGATTAAAACACTGGATTACAGGATTCCCTCTGGGATAGCTCATTCCCTGAGCACCAGCCAACCTCCCCACCCTGTGAGTAGGAAAGGATCAGATCCTTCCCTCCATCCTGCTCCCAGAGCTGCTGAGGGAGGGCAGCAGATTTGGGAAGAAACCTCCCCATCTACCTCAAAACCTGAGAGGAGACTTTTTCTGAACCATCCAGCCCTGGAGGAACCTCATTCCTTTGGCTGAACCTTCCTCTTGTTTGGGATTGGTGATTTTGACAGGGAGGGGCAGATTGGGAAGGGCTGGGTAGAACAAAGAACAAACAAGCAGCTGTGTCACTGTCACATTCACACAGAGGCCGTGTCACTGTCACATTCACACAGAGGCTGTCACACAGCAGCAGCAGCAGCACAGCGAGGTGAGGCAGAGGATGTGCACCATGCAGCATTAGAAGGGAAATAAAGGAATAAAAAAAACTCCTTGCAGAAACAAACAATTAAGCACTTAAACATGCTTTAGGCCAAAGGGTGCTGTGGCTTTTCTTCCTCGAGGCTACACGGGGACATCTCTGGCTTCTCTCCACATCCCCCCACCTACACCTGCTTTGGGAATCCTTCCTCCCCATGGCTCTGGGGTCCCCTGGGCCCCTCCAGGCTGCCTGTGGGGGGTTTTGGGGCAGGGGGAGTGCAGGGCTCAGGGATACTCACCAGTCTGCAGGGTCTGCCTCCCCCCCGAGAGCACTCCCAGGGGCAGGGTACCTGTGGGGGTCAGGCCTTTGAGGGTCAGCACGCTCTCGCTCTCCTCCCTGCAGGGAACAGCAGCACCAGTCACACACTGAGCACTGCAGGGCTTGGGCTGGGCCAGGCAAGGCTGGTGGATGGTGTGGGAGTCATGGATGATGGGAATCATGGAGCCAGGGGATTATTAAAGCTACAAGAGGTCACCAAGTCCAACCATCAACCCAGCACCGCCACTGCCTGTGTCCCCAAGTGCCACATCCACACCTCTGTTAAACCCCTCAGGGATGGGGACTCCCCCACAGCCCTGGGCAGCCCATTCCAATACTTGGCAACCTTTCCCATGCAGAATTTTTCCGTAATATCCAACCTGAACCTCCCCTGGTGCAGCTGGAGGCTGTTTCCTCCCATCTGTCACTTGTTATTTGGGAGAAAAGATCAAACCCCTACCTGGCTACAACTTTCTTTCAAATGTGTCCTGAAAGGATCAGGAAAAACCACCTGTCTTATGAAGTTTCTCCCTTCTTTTTTCCCTAACCTTCTTTTTTTCCTAACCTAAAATTTCCTAACCTAATTTTTTTTCCTAAAAAATCCTGGGTGATTTTTTTCCCCGATCACCCAGCCCCAAATTAAGCCCAGCCCCCAAATTAAACTCAGTCCCCAAATTAAACTCAGTCCCCAAATTAAACTCAGTCCCCAAATCAAACTCAATACCCAATTTAAGCCCAGCCCTCAGATTACACCTAGTCCCCAAATTAAGGCCAGTCCCCAAATTAAACTCAATCCCCAATTTAAGACCAGCCCCCAAATTAAACACAATACCCAATTTAAGCTCAGTCCCCCAAATTACATTCAGTCCCCAAATTAAACCCAGTCCCCAAATTAAACCCAGTCCCCCAAATTAAACCCAGTCCCCCAAATTAAACTCACTCCCCAAATTAAGGCCAGCCCCCAAATTAAACTCAATCCCCAATTTTAAGCCCAGTCTCCAAATTAAACCCAGCCCCCAAATTACACCCAGTCCCCAAATTACTCAATACCCAATTTAAGACCAGCCACCAAATCAAAGCCAGCCCACAAATCAAGCCCAGCCCCCAAACCAAGCCCAGCCCCCAAACCAAGCCCAGCCCCCAAACCAAGCCCAGCCCCCAAATCAAACTGACTCCCCAAACCAAGCCCAGCCACCCAAACCAAGCCCAGCCCCAGCCCATCCTCACCGAAGGACGGAGAAGACCCGTGCCATCTTCCCAATGGCTCTGATCTTATTCCTGATGATCTCCTTCCGCACCGTTGTCCCACCTTAGGGAGAGAAAAGAGCAAACAGCAGCACGTTGGAGGTTTCCTGCTCTCTCCAGGGAACGTCAGCATGAAGCACCTGCCTGACTCCAGGAAAAGAAATAATTGGTTTTTTTTTTACAGATTCACAGCTACACCAGAGAGAGAACGGTGCTGGAAGGATGATGGCATCAGGATGGCACCAGGATGGCAACACCAACGAGATGGCACACGGAAACTCGAGAGGGCTGAAGAGAGTAGAAACCACCACAGGACACAGGATTTGGGGTGGGGGGTCTCGCTGGCAGCTGGCCAGGGTGGGCTCACACTACACGAGGATGTGACACAAATGACTCAGCCATGAGGACACGGTTTGCAAGGCAGAGCACCGAGGGGTCTGGCGGCCCGATGGGCACCGCTGTGCTCGCCCGCAGTGGCACACAAGCATCAGCTTTTGGCATCCAAGGAGCACAGGGAAGGGCTGGCCCCAGCCTGGCAGCTCTGCTCTGACCCCACACGGACACAAAGGGACAGAGGGGGAACTCCCCTTCCGCTCTAATGGGAGAGAGAAACAAACAAACAAACAAAAAAGAGCACGGAGGGAGCTGAAACCAAAGGGAAAATTCAGGTCAAAAGAGGGAACAAATCCATCTCCTCTCAGCTGAGATTCCTCACATGGCCCAGTACACATCAGGACAGGGAAGCCAAACCCAGGGCTAAACATGCACCATGGCTCAGCCATGCACTACGTGGCTGCATTCAGAATCAGGTAGAAACGTGACCCCCGTTTCTCAGAGTTCCTGGAGGAACGCAGAAGGGTTAAAAAACACATGGAGCTTATGTTAAAACTGAAAGGGGATGAAGAGACTGCCCCACTAGTCAGCTCTGGAAATCCACTTCAAGGATCTGGTGGCACAGGCAGTGATAATTAAGCTCGTAGCAAATTCTAGCTGGGTACCTTTCGGATAGCTTGAAATGTAGTGATCTTCAGGGAGAGGAGACACCAAGAAACAAGTAGATGAAGACAGAGATAGAAGAAACAAATTTAATTTTCATGGGAGGGAGGAAAGAAAAAAAAACCAAACAAAAAAACCAAAAAACAAAACGGAAATGCAATGGGAGAAGCGGGTTAGAGTCTCCACCTGGGGCCGAAGCAGCTCAGGCCCCACTTCTCGCTGCCCCCCTCAGCTTCCTCAGGTCACCACCTCGCTCCTGAGTCCCCCCAGAATCAAACCTGCTCCTCAGCTCAGCCACTGATTTGTCCCCTTCATGCATGGCTTAAAACCAGGGCCAAACCCAGCGTTTTTGGGGAGGGGGTTGACATGAGAAACCACTTTACAGAGGAGCTCACTGCAACAGATGAGAAGATTGGGTGGATATTTTGGTGCAGAAATTTTTGAATTGGGGGAAAAAAATAACCAGCAGCCTGTGTAAGGAGCAGGAAACCATTCCCAGAGTAGCTGGCAAGAAGTGTCTGTCGCAGTGAATGTCATTTAATTTCTCTGTGACTGAACAGCAAAGGAGGAAAAAAAAATAACATTCCCTACCCAAAACTGCAAAGGTTGGGCAAAAACGAACTGGAGACCTTGGCTGGGCATCCAGCTATAAATCAAGTGCTGCTCAGGCATGAAAAACCTTCCCCAGGCTTTCCCCCCACTGCTGTCAGGTGCCAGCAGGGATGTTTTACCTTCCAACGTCTCGTCGCCATCCGAGATCAGCTCGTCGTCGGAGCAGATGTTGAGGATGTTCACGAGCATTTCAGTGACTGCAAGAGGCACAGACAGCCAGCTCAGAGAGGCCCAGGGCACACAGAGGGGTTTTGGAGGACGAGGGGAAGGATTTCAAGGTCGTCTGTCCCCCTGCAAGTGGGAGCCTGAAGACACTTTTAGGCACAGGCTGCTGGTACCCGCAGCGGCGCCGGAGCAGACGACACACGTCGCATCCTCTGCCAAGGAGGTGGATGCAGGCCAAGCACATCACAGAGGAACCAGACGTGGGGAAAAGAGGTGCCAACATTCCTGCAGAACAGCCTGAGCTCCCTCAAGGTCCCCCCCTTCCCCATCCTCACCCACGCCACAGCCACCTGGCTCCAACAAGGGCCAAATTTGGGGAGTGGGGGGGATTTGACCTTTGGTGCCTCAAAGTCAGAAAAACCCTTTGGAAGTTGTGAGGGTGAAGCTGCACTCTGAATATATGGGGCTGGGGTGGAATTTAAGCTCATCAGGAGAGGTAAAAATCCTTTTGGTGAAAAGCTGAGGCAAACTCATATTTTTGGTCATATTTTAAGCTGCCTCGCTTTCTTTAGAATGAAATAAGCCTTGGATTGAAGTGAGTGCTTCCTCTTTGGTGGGCCAGGAGCCAACAGGAATTTAAAATTCCTCTGTTGCAAACCAAGAGAAATGTCTCCAAATTCTAAGGTGGGGCTCCAGCACCCAAGATCAGCTCCACCAGCAATGCAGGAAGAGCAAGACAGGAGGGTTTGATAGGCAAAAGCTTTTTCAAACAGGTATCAACAGCTGTTTTTTGCAAGAATTTAACCCAGTAATGCAGATCTCCTTGAGCCTGAACTGCTCTCCTGTGCTACCTGCAGCTGTAACACTCTCCCAGCACTGTGGGACAGGTTTGTGACACTCAGGACACGAGGAGCAGCCACTGGGAGTCTGGAACAGAACCCCAAATGTCTCTTACCCTTTTCCCCTACGAAAGGCAAAGACCATGTGAAGACATCCATGAAGTTTGGAAGCCAGTAGGGGTGAGGGGAACAGTTGAACTGCCTGATGTTCATGACGTTGTTTTCGTATTTCAGTACAGCAGCTGGGGGAGAAAAGGGAAAGAGAAGAAATGTCCATGGGCATTTCCACTTACAGAACCCTGGAATGGGCTGGATTTGAAGGGATCTTAAGGATCAGCCAGTACCATGGGCAGGGACACCTTCCACTGTCCCAGGTTGCTCCAAGCCCTGTCCAGCCTGGCCTTGGACACTTCCAGGGGCAGCCACAGCTCCTCTGGAAATCCCAGTCCCTCCCCACCCTCCCAGCCAGGAATTCCTTCCCAATCTCCCAACCAGCCCTGCCCTCTGGCAGTGGGAAGCCATTCCCTGTGTCCTGTCCCTCCATTCCTTGACCCCAGTCCCTCTCGAGCTCTCCTGGATCCCCCCTAAACTCTGGCAGGGGCTTTTCAAGTCTCCCTGGAGCCTTTTCCTCTTTCACCCCCAGCTCTCCCCAGCCTGGCTCCCTCTGGAAGTTTTACCAGCGTTAAAAAACCTTCACTATCAAAACCCAGTTACACTCACCTAGAATCAAGCTACCAAAATGAGAAGGTTTAAACCATAATTCTTTTGTTTTACTCTGGTTGGTCCTCAGCTTAGAACAGTAAAGCTCAAACAGATCCAAAGTGAGGGGTGAAAAACCCCCCAGCTGGAGCAAATTCCACCATGGTCCCCATGGTTTAGGGGCCAGAGGGAAGTGGAAAGCTTTCCTACACCATCAGCTTCTGTGGGATGGCAGCATCCATCAGAAGGGCTCTGTTGTCCCGTGGCTGGCAATGAAAGCTTTATTCCAGGCCTTATGACTCCACAGTTAATTACCACAGTAACACATTAAGTCAACCACTTCAGCTCAGCACACAAAGCTCTCCTTCATTCCAGGCACAAGAATGCGACTGGAGGAGAGGGTTTTGTATCAAAAATAGTCTATTTTTTGTATCAAAACCAGTGTGGTGGCAGCTGGAGCAGGGCAGGGATTGTCCCTCTGTGCTGGGCACTGGGGCTGTGTCCTGCTCTGGTCCTCCCACTGTGACATGGAGGGGCTGGAGGGAATCCAGGGAAGGGAACAGAGCTGGGGAAGGGGCTGCAGCACCAGGAGAGGCTGAGAGAGCTGGGAAAGCACCAGGACAGGCTGAGGGAGCTGGGAGAGCACCAGGAGGGGCTGAGGGAGCTGGGAGAGCACCAGGAGGGGCTGAGGGAGCTGGAAAGGGGCTCAGCCTGGAGAAAAGGAGGCTCAGGGGGGATTTTGTGGCTCTGCACAACTCCCTGACAGGAGAGGACAGCCGGGGGGATTTGGGATCTTATCCCAGGGAACAGGGACAGGAGGAGAGGGAAGGGCCTCAGGCTGGGCCAGGGGAGGCTCAGGGTGGACAGCAGCAGGAATTTCCCCATGGAAAGGGAGCTCAGGCCTTGGGAGTGCCCAGGGAGGTTTGGATCCCCATCCCTGGAGGTGACCAAGGAAGGGCTGGATGGGACACTCAGTGACAAGGTGGGGACTGGGCACAGGTTGGATTTGGTGGCCTTGGAGCTCTTTTCCAACTTAAATCATCCTGTGATTTGGGGAGGGCAGAGTGGGAGAGGGATTTCCTGACCCCCCCAGAGAGCAGCAGAGCCTTACCCTTGTTGTTATAGACATCTAAGTAATTTGGTGCAGAGAAGATTGTGATTAACGAGGGAAAGCCCGTGGTCTGGCTCTTCCTGTACATTCGGTACCTGCAAAACAGGGCACGAGTTAAACCTGGCCCAAACCCTGCCCAGCCCAAACCCTGCCAAACCCAGCCCAAACCCTGCCCAAACCCTGCCCAACCCAGCCCAAACCCAGCCCAAACCCTGCCCAAACCCTGCCAAACCCTGCCAAACCCAGCCCAGCCCAAACCCTGCCCAAACCCTGCCCAAACCCAGCCCAGCCCAGCCCAAACCCTGCCCAGCCCAGCCCAAACCCAGCCCAAACCCTGCCCAAACCCAGCCCAAACCCTGCCCAAACCCAGCCCAAACCCTGCCCAGCCCAAACCCTGCCAAACCCAGCCCAGCCCAAACCCTGCCCAAACCCTGCCCAGCCCAAACCCTGCCCAGCCCAAACCCCGCCCAAACCCAGCCCAGCCTAAACCCAGCCCAAACCCTGCCAAACCCCGCCCAAACCCAGCCCAGCCTAAACCCAGCCCAAACCCAGCCCAAACCCAGCCCAAACCCAGCCCAAACCCTGCCCAGACCAAACCCTGCCAAACCCAGCCCAGCCCAAACCCTGCCCAAACCCGGCCCAGCCCAAACCCTGCCCAGCCCAGCCCAAACCCTGCCCAAACCCAGCCCAAACC
>JBBMKD010000074.1:3221853-3253966 GCA_037834095.1 Argya squamiceps | reverse complement strand
AGTGGGGTTTTGGGCATGTTTGGGGGAAATGGGGAGTGGGGTTTGGGGGAAAATGCAGAGTGGGGTTTGGGGGAAATGGCAGAAAATGGGGAGTGGGGTTTTTGGGGTGTTTAGGGGAAATGGGGAGTGGGGTTTGGGGGTGTTTGGAAACAGGCACAGGAGGTGGAGCTGAATCACAGCTTTATTGGGGCAGAGTCCCATCACCCTGGGGAGGGGATGTGCGGGGTCTGGGGAGGACAGTCCCCCACCACACCACACACACGTGTCACACACACACACAGAGTCACACATGTCACACTCCTCCTGCCACAGCGTCAGGGCAGGGGACAATCGAGTCCTTGCAGCTGAGGGTGGGGTGGGGGGGCACTGCCCCACACACCCCATTATTGCCTAAAAATTCCCTGCTGGAGCCTTGGGGAGCTCAGGGCAGCTCTGACAGTGCGGGAGGAGCAGGAACCACCACCCAGGAAGGAGCCACAGCATCCATGGCTCTGCACCCGGCACGGGGACGTGGCGACGCCTCGGGGCTGGCCGAGGTGACAAGGAAGGCCCCACAGGCTCCTCGTCCTCCTGCGAGCTCCTTCCCGCGGTGCCAAGGCCACTCCTGGCGATTGCAGGGCCACCAGAAACGTGGGCTGGGCCACCCCCAGTGGCCACCACAGCCTGGCCAAAGATGGGGAGCTCAGGGAGGGGCTCAGGGTGGCCCCTCGGGTGGCCCCTTGACCAGGGCGATGGCAGCCAGCTCCTTGCAGAACTCCTCCAGCACCACCACGCCCTTGAACAGCACTGTGTGATCCATCCTGCGGGGACAACAGCGATGAGGGGGGAGGTTTGTGGGGTACAAACCCTCCCCAAAAGGGTGTTTTACCCCCCCAGCACTCACTGCTCTACCGGCACCAGCCCCAGGAGCTGCCGGCGCACCAGGAGCAGCTTGGCCCTGGCTTGGGGAAGGCGCTGGAGGCGCTGCATCAGGTCCCCAATCACCTGGGGAGGGAGGAAAGTGTCACCCGCCCTGTCCAGGGCGTGTCCCCGTGTCCCCACGCCCCAGGGGGTGACATTAATTACCCTGACGAGGATGGAGAAGAGCGAGCGGCAGCCGGGGGCCAGGTTGAGGTAGGGGTCCAGCAGGTACTCGTGGAGGTGGGGGTGGGGGAAGGCAGCCAGGTGGGACAGCACCGAGGTCACCTGCAGGTTCAGGCTGTAGGGCTGGCATGGGAGGCAATGCTCAGGACTTGGGGTGGGGGTGACCCCCCCCAACATCCCCTCGTTCTGAGCCCTGGTTCTGCTGATGCTTTTGTCCACTTTGTCCCCATTATGGGGGTCCTGGAGCCCTCCATGGGGGTCCTGGGAAGGGGATACCCAGGTGTACCCCTGGTACCTGATCCAGGATCCGGCTCATCCGATCAAACAGCACCTTGAGGAAATGTCCCTCGTAAAAAGCCACTCCGGGGTGACAGGAGTCCAGGGGCCGGGGGGATGAGGGCCACCCCCACGGGGCTGCGCTGGCACGGCACGCCTGGACCTGGCCAGGAGGTGACAGCAGGTCAGAGCCACAGCGGGAACAGCCACCAGGAGGGTGGGGACCCCTCCGGGCACCCACCATTCCCAGGGCATCATGCACGTAGGTGTCGTATCCACTCTCCTCCATGCACGAGGAGGTCTTGGCCTCCTTGGGGACCAGGCAGAGGAAGCTGGAAGAGAGGGAGAAGAGGATGAGGAGGGGGATGCAGCCCCCCCACTCCAGCCCAGCCCTTCCCAACCCCTACCTGCTGACCACCTCGCTCACTTGCCCCTTCCCCGTCGGGCTCGATGCCGGGGAAGGATTTTTTGTTGTCCCAAAGTTGTCTGGGAATCCATCAGTGAAATAAGGATCCTCCTCCAGGTCCCTGTTGTGGGGTCAGCATTAGTGGGGTGGGCACTGTGGGGCTGCCCCCCCTTCCCCACCTTTCCCCAGCCCCCTTTGCTCACAGCCCATCCTCCTCAGGGTCTGTCTCAGGGGGGCCATGCTCCTCGGGGCCGTGGTGGCCACACTGCAGGTACGCCCTGGCCTCTAGGTTCCTCAGCACCAGGTTGTGAGCCACGTGCTCCTGGGGCTTCCTCAGCAGCTCCTCGAAGAGCCTCAGGCTGGCCAGGCTGATCTGGGCACGGCCAGCATGGTGAGACCCCCGGGACTGCCACCCCCAACCCCCTCCAGTCGGCCCAGGTGAGCTCACCTCGTCACACAGGTGGTCACAGCGGTCAATGAGCTGAGCCCTCAGGGGGTGGGGGGTGTCCCCGGGGGTCTCGGGGTGCCGGTGGGGTCCCAGCAGGAAGAGGACGAGGCGGTGGAGCAGGGCAGGAGAGCTGAGCTGCCTCACCGTCGCCGTCAGCACAGCCGTGGCGCCCAGCACGGCCAGCTCCGACCTGCCGGGGTGGGGACAGGGGGGTTGTCCAGGGACGTTGGGAAAGATGGGACAGGAAA
Source organism: Argya squamiceps (assembly GCA_037834095.1). NCBI lineage: Eukaryota > Metazoa > Chordata > Aves > Passeriformes > Leiothrichidae > Argya > Argya squamiceps. The sequence continues at coordinate 3,251,505 of JBBMKD010000074.1, read as the reverse complement.
AGCTTACATATATGATTGCCTAGCAAGAGATAGTGAGAATGTAAAACCTATGAATTAAATAGAAATGAGAGCTAGCTTTGAGATGTAATCATGGCAGGCAAGAAGATGGTGATTGTAACAAACAACGGAACACTAAGGGACCCAAGGGTGTAGCCCCACTCCACCCTGCCAAGGTATCAGGGAAAAGACAGATAAGAAGATAGCCTTTAGAGTTTAGAATACAGAGTGATATGGTAATATAGAAGTTCTTATAAGCTGTATGCAAAGTCTGAGTCTGTAAGTTTTGTATCTTGCACAGGATGATCACTGTAAATTAGAATGTGCAACATATAATATAATGTATTGTAACAAGGTTCTCTCCCCTTTTCTTTACCCTTCTGACTTTACCTCTCTTCCCTGGCCCACCTCTTACCGCTGACCTCTCCGCTCTCACCTTACCTCATTTTCCCCTACTCTGTCTCATCCTCTCTCTCTCTTTGTCACTTCCCCTCGGCCAAGGCTGGTGGCTGAAGGCAAGGCCCTTTTTACCCACGACCCTTGCAATAAAACCACGTGTTCTTTCAAAAGCGTCTCAGGTTTGCAGAGTTCCCTCTCCCTGCCTTCCACAGATGCTCCTACACAGGGAAAAAGGGGAAAAAAGGGGAACCCCCTACCCTGCTCCTGGCTCCAAAGGGGGGGTCCTGAGGAGCAAAACAGCCCAGCCCAGGCTGGGGATACTCACATCTGCAGGAGCTGTGGCTGCAGGATTCCCTGGAAAAACTGCTCCTCCACGGCCTCGGTGAGGGCATCGGCCATGAGCTGAGGGAGGGGTTGAGAGTGGGGACCCCCGCCAGGAGAAGAGGACACAGTCTTAAATTGCACCCAGGGAGGTTTAGGTTGGATTAGGAAGAATTTCTTCCCAGAAAGGGTGATTGGATGTTGAAATGGGCCAGCCCAGGGAAGTGGTGGAGTGACCACTGGAGGTGATGATGCAGCACTCAGTGCTCTGGGCTAGTGACAAACTGGGGATTGGGCACAAATTAATCCCCAGATTAATTAACCCCATGATTCTCACTGGGTGGGCGTGCATCACCAGCTCATCCAGGAAGTCCAGCCAGCCCAGGAACTCAGTCAGGTTCTCCTTCCCTGGGAAACCCTCGTCCCTGGCTCCATCCCCCTGCGACCTGCACGGGATGGAGAACGTGGGGCTGTGACACCTGCTGGGTGGCGCCTGTGACCCCCAGCCCAGTGTCCCCTCACCTCCAGCTGGCCCTGTCCGTGGTGAGGACATCAGCAGGGTCGGTGCCAGTGGGCACAGCGCTGTAGAGGTCACAGAGGTGTCCTGTCAGCAGCTGGCACAGGGCACTGCCCCACACCAGGCAGGTGGCAGCCGCCTCCTGGGACAGCCCCGCCAGCAGCAGCAGGTTCTCCCGAGCTTTCAGCGCCACCCGGCTCTTCTGTGAGGAAGAGGAGGAGGGCAGAGGAGTTGTCATACAGCTGGCAGCGCCTGGTGTCCCCTCAAGTGCCACCCCTGTGGCTGTACCTTGCTCCTGCACAGCCCCACCAGGCAGGTGATGAGGTTGCTGTCCCTGCAGGGTGGGGAGGGCTGGGCTGGAGGGGAGCTGGTAGAAGTGCCCGGGGGATGATCCAAACCCTCTTCCCTGGGGCTGTTTGGTGGCTCTGAGGCTCTCCTCCCATTCAGGATGCTCTTTCCCTGGAGAGGAAGAGGAGCAGCAAAGCATCGTAGCCACCACCTTCCTCCTCCTCCTCCTCAACCCAAGGAGATTTGTGGCAAGGAGGAGGCTGCAAAGTGGGTGAAAAAATCCCAGTTACAGGAGACCAAACCCCACATTGTCCCACCTCCAGGATACAGGGCAGCAGGCTGGGATCCTGCTGGATTTTGGAGCAGAGCACGGTGACGAATTGCACCTCCTCCTTCTCAGTACCGGAGCCCAGGCGGTCCCCGCTGAGCTGGAGCAGCTTCTGGGGAGGGAAGGATGGGGATTTGGGGGTGCCAGAGGTTCTCCTGCCCCGTTCCCCCAGGTGTTGATGCCTTAAGTTTTGACTTTCATGTATTTCAGATTTTGTGCTGCCCAGGGGTTGCAGCTCTGAGCCTCATATTAAGTGTTAGTGAGGTCTCTGCACAGAGCAGGGAGAAAAAACAAATCTTTTTCTTGGCAATGACAACTCTTACAAGTTTTCAGGGCCAAAAGCACAAACAAGGGTGGGCTGAAGGGAGAAAACAAGGAGGACGGGACTTCATAATCTGCAGCTATAATTGGACAATTAAACCCCAATATGCAAACGGACCAAAACTTATAAAAGTGTGAGACCTCATGACTGGTCGTGCATTTTGTGTCCATTTTGTGTCTAGTTTCTGTCCATTTTGTGACCATTTTGTATCCATTTTTTGACCATTTTGGGTCCATTTTCTGTCCATTTTTTACCATTTTGTCACCATTTTGGGACCATTTTGTGTCCATTTTGGGACCATTTTGAGTCCACTTTGGGTGTAGCCCTGACCAGGCTCTTGTCCTGCCCAAAGTCTTTTAATAAGTATCTAATATTTAACATTTAATGTTTAATATTTAATAAATATATAATATTTACTAAATCCTTCAAAACCTTTTAACTAATATCTACTTTCTTCTCTAGGTTTACCCTTAAAAGCCTTTCACTAAATATCTACTTTATTCTCCCAGCTCTGTCCAGTTTGTTCCAGCTCCGCCTTCCCAAGGCATCAATTTCTGGTGACATCTGGGCAGTAAAAAAATCTGAAACACCCCAGGCAGTGCTGGAGACAGGTGTGACCTCACCTGCACGGGCCGGTGGACGTTGAGGTAGTGCAGGAGTGGGTGCTGCAGCTGCCCCAGAGCCCGGCTGAAGAAGAGCAGGACCTGCTGCCTCATCCCGGGGGGATACTGGGACAGGGGGACAGCAATCAGAGCCACATCCCCTGATTTCCCCAAATTGATTTCCTCAGTTCCCTGGAACCACCCCAAATCGCCCAAAATTATCCCTCACCTCCCACCACTTTAACAATGAGGGGTTTAACTCAATCCTCTGCATCAAAAGGAAAAAAATCTGGGGGTTGTTTCCCATTTCTCAACATTTAGGGAGTTAAGCCCAAATCGCTCCAAATTATCCCCCAACCTCCCTCCCCTTTGACAACAAGAGGTTTAACTCAATCCTCTCAAAAGAACAGAAAAAAAAAACATCTGGGGGATTATTTCCCATTTCTCAGCATTTGCGGAGTTAAATCCCAGCACCCCAAAACCCCAAATCCTCATAGGTGTGAAAGGACCAGCGTGTTTCCATTTATATTTGAATAAAAATCTATTTCTAGGGGCCTTGTTGCTATAATTAGCAGCAAAGGGACAGCAGAGCTGTTATATTTGTTATATATAACAAATATATATATATTTATATATAATATATACATAATATAACATATATAATATATATTATATATATTATATGTTAATATAATATAATATATATTGTATATAAATACATATTGTATATAAATACATATTGTATATAAATATATATTTGATATTTATATACTTGTGTTCTCTATTTTGGCAATATTCACTTTTTTCCACACCTGGCACTTCAAGCTGATTTCCTTCCCCCAAAAAACCCAGTTTTCCCCATCAAAAAAAAAAAATTCCCCCCAAAAACCCCCAACCCATGTGACCATCTCACACTTCACAAACCCCCGTTCTCAGTAAAAAAGTTCCAAAATTAAAATCACTGAGCAGCACCACATACAGCAGCAGGGAGAGGCTGCGGGTTCGGCCCCTCCAGAGGGATTTTCCTGATTCCTGGGCTCACCTCGGCCTTTCCCAGCGTTCCCAGAGTTTCCAGCAGTTTGTGCTGGAGCAGGAACTCGAGGCAGGGCCCCGTCTCCCCTGCTGGGTGCTGCTTTTCCTCGTACACCAGGATATCCAACATCTGCCGCAGACGCCACGGGATGTCCGTCTGCCGTGCCGGGACGCTCTCATCTGTGAGACCGGGATTTAGGATACTGGGATTTGGGGATACTGGGATTCCAGGATTCAGGGATTTGGGATATTGGGACTTGAGGATTCCGGGATTCCAGGATTCAGGGATTTGGGGATACTGGGATAACAGGATTGCAGGATTCAGGGATTCAGAGACTCCAGAATTCGGGGATTCAAGTATCCAGGGATTCAGGAGTTTGGGGATTCAAGGATCCATGGATTCAAGGATCTGGGGATTCAGCGAAATTACGATTCAGGGATCCAGGGATCCAGGGATTCATGGATTCGTGGATCTGGGGATCCAGGAGTTCAGGGACTCCGGGATTCAGGGATTCAGGGATTCGGGGATTCAGGGATTCGGGGATTCAAAGACTCGGGGATTCAGGGATTCATGGATTTGGGGATTCTGGGATTCCAGGATTTGGGGATCCAGGGATTTGGGGATTTAGGAATTTGGGGATTCAGGGTCCAGGGATATTGGGATTTTGGGATTTAGGGATCCAAGGTTTCAGGGATTCTGGGATTTGGGGATTCAGGGGTTTGGGGATTTGGGGATCTAGGGATTCAGAGATTCAGGGATCTGGGGATTGAGGAACCCAGGGATTTGGGGATTGAGGGATTCAGGGATCCAGGGATTTGGGGATCCAGGGATTCAGGGATCCAGGAGTTCAGGGATTCATGGATCCAGGGATCTGGGGATTCAGGGATTCATGGATTTGGGGCTTCGGGGATTTGGGGATTCAGGGATCTAGGGATTCGGGGGTTTGTGGATCCATGGATTCAGGGATTCAGGGATCTGGGGATTCATGGATTCAGGGGTTGAGGGGTCCATGGATTTGGGGATCCAGGGATTCAGGGATATTGGGATTCAGAGATTCAGGGATCCAAGGTCATGGATTCAGGATTCAGGGATATTGGGATTCAGAGATTCAGGGATCCGGGGATTCATGGATTCAGGAATCTGGGGATTCACGGATTAATGGATTCAGGGATCCGGGGATTCATGGATTCAGGGATTCAAGGACGGGGGGCTGAGGCAGGTGCCCCCCGGGCACGGCAGTGGGAGGGATGCCCGGGTGCGGTGCCAGCCGTGCCGGTGGGGCTGTGTCAGGGCTCTTCTCTGCTCCGTGCCATCCCTACAGCCCGATACTCCGGAGCGGGAACGACGCTAGATGGCAATGTGAGGATGGAACAGCTGCTTCCGCTCCGGCCTAGGACGCTGCCGGACATCCCGCTCCTCCCGCCGCTGCCCATTCCCCCGGTGGGCACCGGAGACCCCCCCCGGCACAGCCAGGACCGAGATCCTGCTGGGAATTGTGCCCGCAGCTGTCCTGGCGCTGTTCCCGGGGTGCGGCGCGGTGCCCACCGGACGTGTCCCAGCCCGTGCGGCGCTGCCGGGACTGTCCCCACCCAGCCAAACCTGCCCCGCCCCCCGCGCCGTGCCCGGGGGTCGGGGCTGGGCAGGGCACAGAGCCCCGGGTGGATCAATCCTGCCAGGGTTTGGCAAGGGGGTGTCCCCCGGCCTGTCCCCCACGTGCCAGGGCAGCCACAGTGCACGGGGGTGCTGTCCCAGGGCTTGTGGTGCCATCCCAGGGGGCTGGAATTTGTCCCAGGACATGGGGTCCTGTCCCGGGACATGTCCCCTAACCCTGCCCCAGGGCACAGCTGTCTCGTTCCTAGGCCGGGGACCCTGACTTAGGACACAGGGACCCTCTCCCAGGACACAAAATCCCCTCCCAGGATATGGGATCGTGTCTCAGGGAACGGGGTCCCCTCCTAGAGCACTGCAACCCCCCCCTCCTTGGGCACAGGGACTTTATTCCCATTTTTAGGATGTCCTATTTTAGAATACAAGGACCTCTCTAAGGACACGAGTTCCCACACCGCAAGGACTTTACTCCCACGCTGCAGAGACCCCATCCCGGAAAAAAAAAAAAAATCCTGGGGGAAAAAAAAACATTTTGGGAAACGGGGACCCCAAACGCGGGGCACGGGGACCCTCTCCCCGCACCCCACTCACCTGTGGCCTCCAGGTAGTAGCCGGTGATACCCCTCCAGTGCTCGGTGAAGGCTTCCAGCAGGTCCACGCTGGGCTCCCGCTGCTCACACCGGGATCAGGATCATGGGGGGAGGCACGGAATCCCCCACTCCCCGTCTCGTTCCCGGTTCCGGTCCCGTTCCTCCCATGTCCCCCCCGCCCACTTCCGGCCCCGCTCACCGTCTCCACCGCCTGCTGCAGCAGCGCTCCCAGACGGCTGAGCATGGCTGGGACCCCCCGGGACCGGCCCCGGTGCCGACCCCGATGCCGGTCCCCGCTGCCACCGCCCCCGGTGCCGCCCTGAGCCGCTGGCACCGCCCCGGTCCCTCCCCCGCCCTCTCCCCTCCGGCTCCTGGCGGGACGGGGCGGGATCGGGGCGGCACGGCACGGCACGGAGAGGGTGGAGGACGGAGGGGTTGGAAAGGTGCGTTACCCCTAAAATTGCTCCGGGGGGGCAGTTCTGGATGCGGAGGGAGCCAGAGCACCGGCGCGGGATGGACCTCACATGCCTGGGTGGGAACAAACCCCACAAACCTCGGGTGGGGCAGCAACCCACCCCGGATGGGCTCCAGGAATTCCTTCACCAGGATGGGGATGGACCCCACAAACTCATTTCCTGGGATCGGGATTGACCCCACAAATTCCTTTCACTGGGATGGGGATGGACCCCACAAACTCATTTCCTGGGATCAATTTCACCCCACAAACTCCTATTACAGTGATAGGGATGGACCCCACAACCTCCTTCCCTGGGATCAGGATGGACTCCACAACCTCCTTGCACTGTGATGGAGCCTGCACTCACCAGGACAAGGACACTCCCCTACCCAGCTCATCCTTTCCCGCAGCACAACCCAAGTTTTACGACTTTTTTTTTTAATCCTTTAAAAAAAAAAAAAAACATTTCTCCAACTAAAACCAAGCCCTGACAAGCACAGCTGTTGGAAAACTGCCCAGGGCCCAGCCCTGGTCCTGCTGACTCCAGGCAATGGACAATTGGCCTCCCAAATCTGTGTCCCCCACAACTGCTGGGTCCAGGGTTTATCCCTGTAAATTCTGGGAGGGGAATTGGGGTACTGCTGATGGACTGGGAACATAGCCAGCAGCTCTGTTGTACCCAGGAATTCTGTACCCCAAAAACAAGGATCTGGGACGGGGTGGGGATACAGCAGGGAGAGGCTGGAAACCCATGGGTGGAGAGCTGATATGTGTGTGTCGATATATCTGTATATAAAAAATAGATGTGCGTAGTTGTAGCATTGATACTGATGGATAAAAGTCAAATTCCAGGCTGAATCCAGGCTGGACCTGCACGATCCACGTGCAGTTCCATGTTCTCTGGGAGAACTTGGGATGTTCTCTGGGATGTTCTCTGGGAGATTCCTGCTCCATGGTCACATCACAGATTTCATCTCCCACTCCTGGATAAATTGAGGGGGTGTCACTCCAGGGCAGAGGGTACCCCTGGGGCAGGGTCTGGGCTCAGGGGATACCCCCAGGGGAGGGTCTGGGCTCAGGGGGTGCCCCCGGGGGAGGGTCTGGGTTCAGGGGATACCCTCATTTCCCTGCGCCATGGGATCCTCTAAACCCTAACCCTAACCCCATTCCCCCAGATCCTGGAGTTACCTTTGTCTTCCTCATCACATTTCCCTTCCCCACGCTGAGTGGGGACGGGGGTGGCCTCAGGGCGCTCCTGGCTGACGTGGTTCTCTTCAGCAGTGGCCTGAGGAACAATCCCTGCAGGGAAAACCAGTGGGGAAATGCTGAGGGCTGCCCTCCAAACCTGGCTGTATTTCACTCCTTCTCCCCTGTCCTCCCCACCTCAGAGCCAGCCGAGCTGGCGGTGGAGGCGATGTGACCTTTGAGTGACTTCCCGAGGGCCAGCAGGTTCATCTCAGAGCCAGCTTTCAGCCTGCCCTTCACTCGGCTCTCCAGCTGCCCCACCTTCTCCTCCAGCTTGGGAAAGGCTCTTTTCCCTGCAAGGGCAAACAGCAGCACTGCCTGTAGGAACATCCGTGGACGGCAGGCAGAGAGAACTCTGCAGACCTGAGACATTCTAGAACACGTGGTTTCATTGCAAGGGTCGTGGGTAAAAAGGGCCTTTTACCTTCAGCCACCAGCCTCGGCTAAAGGGAAGTCCCAAAGAGCGAGGGAGAGAGAGAACAAGATAGGAGGTAAGACAGGTAAGAGAAGTAAGAGAGGAGGGAGCAAAAGAGCCAGAGAGAGGTGGCAGGGGTCAGAGCACAGGGGAAAGAAAGTGAAGTCTTTGTTACAATACATTATATCTTCTTTTGTGTTGAATATTCTAATTTACAGTAACCAACCAGTACAAACCACAAAATCTTATAGAATCTACACACAGCCTATAAAAACTACTACATTACCATACTGTGTTATATTTTCAACTCTAAAGACTACTCTCTAGGCTATTCTCTTTTGCTACATTAACTTTTAGATTCCTTAGCCAGCAGAAGGGTATTGTTTAATCAAAAGAGATTCTCCTTCAGCTGGCTAGACTATTGTTTTCAGGTTATATAGTAACTAAAGCTCAGTATCCTACAACTCAAAGCAAGCTTTCATTTCTATTTCGATTATAGGTTTCATATTTTCAGAATTTTTTGCTAAGCAGTCATATTCATAAAGTTTCCCTGATTCATCTTCCCCAACAGCTGCCGAGCCCGGGCACACATCAGCCCCGCCGGCTGCCCCCTGCAGGACCCCTCGGTGCTCCTACCGATGAGGGCGTCCAGCCCATCCCGCGTCCCCTTCCTCTCGGGCAGCGTCAGGGTGTGCTGGGAGCGGGAGAAATCCCCGCCCTGGAAGTCAGGCTTGTCCTTTGGCAGCTGTGCTGTGCTGGCGGGTCTGGCCCGGAGAGCTGCCGGTGCTGCTGGGGGGAAAGGGAAGAGGAGGGGAGGGTGAGGATGAAGGACAGGGGAAGGGTGGTGGGAAGGGAGGGAAGAGGAGAGGAGGGATGCTGGGGAGAAAGGGAAGAGAAGGGAGGATCAGGAGGAAGGGAAGAAGAGGGAGGATCAGGAGGAAGGGAAGAGGAAGAAGGGACAGGGGAAGGGCAGGGGAAGGATGGTTGGGAGGAAATTCAGGGAAAAGATGCTCAGGAGAAAGAGCAGAGGAAGGGAAGAGGAGGGAGGGTCAGGAGAAGGGGAAGAGAAAGGATGATCAGGAGGAAGGGAGGAGAAGAAGAGTCAGGAAGAGAAAGGATGATCAGGAGGAAGGGAAGAGGAGGAACTCTGGGGAGGAAGAGCAGGGGAAGGACACACAAATCCCAGCTCTCCTGGGCACCGCAGCCTCCATCGCAGCACGTGGAGCTGGGGGATTTGGGGAGCCCCCAGCCCCTCTCACCTGCCTGCGAGGGCCGGGTACTGCCCGGGGCGTGGCTGCCGGCACAGGTGGGCAGGGCCGACACGGGTCTCCTGCGCTGCCCTTGCGCTGCCCGGTCCAGGTTCTGTTGCTGCCGAGGGAAGCCCGGGAAAAGCCCGTGGGCAAGAGGATGGTGAAGCCCATGGGCAAAGGGGGCAGTGGGAGTGGACCCCCCCACCCTGAGAGTCCCGAGTGGGGGGCAAAGAGCAGCAGGAGGAGTTACCAGCTGCTGCAGCCGCTCCGCGTTGGAGTAGAGATGTTTGGGGGTCGCAGCTGGCGGGGGCTGCCCAGAGGGATCGTCCATGTAGGTGTTGGGGGTCGGGACACGGCGCAGCAGCAGCCCCCTGCGAGCAGGAGGGGATCCCATTACACCCCACACCCCACAGAGGAGCGGGAGGGCTGGGGGCGGGGCAAAGCCCTTACCCGGCAGCAGGGCGGGTGCTGGGCCTGGGGGGTCTCGGGGGGGGCTCATCACCCTTCTTTGGCTCCACTCCTCCCCTGGCCTGCAGGGTCTTCAGCCAGGCTTCCCTCTCCTCATCCGAACGGGCCTGGTGTGGGGCACGGTGCGGGTTCAGGGGGTGCCCCCAGTCCGGGCTCAGGGGGTGCCCCCAGGGCAGAGTCTGGACTCAGGGGATGCTCCCCGGGGCAGGGTCTGGGCTCAGGGGATGCTCCCCGGGGCAGGGTCTGGGCTCAGGGGGTGCCCCCAGTCTGGGTTCAGGGGGTGCCCCCCAGGCAGGGCCTGGGCTCAGGGGTACGTCCAGGCAGAGCCTGGGCTCAGGGGGTGCCCCCTGGGGTGGGGTCTCAGCTCGGGGGGTACCCCTGGAGCAGGGTCTGGGCTCAGGGGATACCCCAGGGGCAGGGTCGGGGTTCAGTGGGATACCCCCAGAGCAGGGTCCGGGCTCAGTGGGTGCCCCCTGGGACAGGGTCTGGGCTCAGGGGATCCCTCCGGGGCAGGGTCTGGGTTCAGGGGGTACCCCCTGTCTGGGCTCAGAGGGTGCTCACCAGAGCAAGCTCTGGGTTCAGGGGGTACCCGTGGGGTAGGGTCCTGCCCTCCAGGAGGGACACAGGGGTCGCCGTGTTCCAGCCGTCACCGACCTGCAGCAGGGCGAGCTCCCGGCCGCGCTGGGCGATGCAGATCCGGAGGTTTTGCGATGACCCGGCGGCGGCGCCGGGGGACACCTGGCAGCCGTCCATGCGCAGGGAGCAGACGGGCCGCTGGGCAGCTCCGGGCTCCGGGAACATGCGCAAGGCTCCGTGCCGGACCGCGCACCACAGGCGCCGCCAGCGCCCCCGCAGCCGCACCGCCAGGAACCCTGCGGGCAGCCCCGTCAGCGGGCACGGGGGGCTGTAGCCCCCTCACCCCTTCCCCTCGCACCTCACCCACCTCCTTTGGCATCCTCTCCGGGCCGCGGGCTGCAGGCGGGGCTCTGCCGGGAGCGATCCTCCACCTCTTCCTCCTTGCCGAGCTGGGATGAGATTTGGGACGAGGAGCGCTACATCTCTGTGGGTTTTCAGCCCCCCCGCTGCACCCTGACCCCCTCCCCAGGGCAAATCTCCCCAGGATTTGGGTTTGGGGTGTATTCCTGACCCGTTCCCGGGTTTTCCGGGGGACAAACTCACCCTGCTGAGCCTGGAAGAAGGTGACGCCGGGACACTGAAGGCCGCCAGCCCGCTCGGGGCATCGCTGCTCACCTCCTCGATCACCTGCCGAGGGAAACGCCCAGCGCTGCACCCCGGCCTCTAGCTCCCCATCTAAAAGGCTCCCCACAACCCCAAAAAGGGAACTGGGGACAGACAGGATCATCCCCAGCCCCTCCAGGATCTCCAGAGCAGGGCTGTGCCCCCCACTTCCCCCTTGCCCACCCCACTCCTGCCCAGCTGCAACACCTCCAAACCTTCCTCCAGTCCTCAGCCTGCTGCCGGCTCTGGAAGCCGATGACCAGCACCTCTCCCATGCTCCCTGTCACCTTCAGGGCGTGGGGCATCTTCTTGCCTCTCTTGTCCCTGTAGGTAACACGGCAGCCACGGAGATCCAGCTCCAGAACGGGCTGCAGGTCAGCGGCACACCTGAAACACTGGGGGGGACACGGAGGGGTCAGGGGGCATGGTGGGGTCAGGGGGGCATTGAGGGGTCACATTGAGGGGTCAAGGTGGACGCGGCAGTGTCAGGGGGACATCAAGGGCTCAGGAGGGCATTGAGGGTTCACATTGAGGGGTCAGGGGGGCACGGCAGAGTCAGGGGGGCATTGAGGGGTCAGAGGGGGCATTGCGGGGTCAGGGGAACATTGAGAGGTCAGGGGGGCATTGAGGTGTCAGGAGGCCATTGAGGGGTCAGGGTGGACACGGCAGGGTCAGGGTGGGCATGGAGCCCCTCTCCCACCCTCCATTCCTTTCTCCACCCTCCTTTCCAGCCCCTGACCAGCAGCACATGCTCCCGGACAATGAAGAGCTGCTTTGCCCACTGCCCGAGCCAACGTTTCCTCCAGAGGAAACCGCAGAGCTGCGCCTCGGGGGGCGCGGGGGACTCGGCCTCGGCGCTGGGGGCCGATGGCCAGCGCAGGTAATGGGCGCGGTCCGTCACTCCCTCTTCCTCCTCCTCCTCCTCCTCCTCCTCTTCCTCGTCTCCGTACGACTCGTAGTGGCTGCTGTCGCTGTCGCCACCGCCTGGGAGGAGGGATGGGGTCAGGGCGGGGCGGGGGGGGACGGGGGGTGATGGGGAGGGGGCGCGGGATGACCTCACCGGTTCTGCCGTGGCCCGGGGGTTCGGCGTTTTCGTAGGAATCATCGGCTGGGGGGGACGGGGGGACGCCCGGAGCTTTGTTCTGGCGGGGTACAAAGGGTGTTCCAAAGCGGGGAAATCTCGCAGGGTCCCCAAATCGCCACCGGGGGCTCTGCCAGGAGCACCAAAAGCCCTTCCAGTCTGGTTGGACCTCAAGACTGGGCATCGGTGCCATCCCTGGCATGCTCGGGCTCCTCTCCCACCCCCCGGGCTGCTGTCTGACCCCCCCGAGCCGCTGTCTGAGCCTCTCGGGCTCCTGTTTGAGCCCCCCGGGCCACTGTTTGAGCCCCCCGGGCCACTCTCTGAGCCCCTGGGCCACTCTCTGAGCCCCCCCGGGCTCCTCTCCCACCCCCCCGGGCCGCTGTCTGAGCCCCCCGGCCCCACGCTGCCCCCTCTTACCCCCCGGTTCAGGCTCAGGGCGCTGCCCGGACGGCACTCGCAGGCTCTGCCTCCCGCTGCATCCTCCGTCCTGGATCCTGGGAGGAAAATCAGGACTGGCAGCACCGTGCCGGGGTGCTGAGGGGTCGGGGATCCCCCGAAAGCACCCATGGAGGAGGAGATGGGGGCTAGGGTGGGGGAGTTGGACTCACCCGGGCTGGTCCGGCCGTGCGGGGAGGGCGAGAGGCAGCGCATGATCATGTACTCTGCATCCTCTGCTGCGGGGGGAGCGCCGGGTCACGGCCCTGCTCCCCGAGCACCCCCCGCGGCCCACCGGGCACCGGCCGGGGGCTTACCCCCGCCCCCAGCCCCGCACTCACAAGGCGGGCCCTGCAGCCGCGACAGCAGGTCGGACACGGATTTTTTCTTGGCCCGGGCGGCGGTGCTGAGGCTTTCGCGGTCCAGGAGGAGCAGGAAGGAGCGCAGGTCCGACAGTAGCTTGTCCAGGTCTGCAGGGGGACAGGGACGTGCCACCGCAGCCTCCAGGGGACGGGATGGGCAGCAGTCTCCATCCCTGAGCCCCGCAATGGGCAGGGCTGGGGGTCCCCAATACCATGGGGGTGTCCCCAACGCCATGGAGTGTCCCCGATGCCATGGGGTGTCCCTGATGACATGGGGGTGTCCCTGATGACATGGGGTGTCTCTGATACCAGGGAGGATTCCCAATGCCATGAGGGCTTCCCTGATGCCATTGGGGGGTCCGCAATGCCATGGAGTGTCCCCAGTGCCATGGAGTGTTCCCAATGCCATGGGATGTCCCCAATACCATGGGGGAGTCCCCGATGCCATGGGGTGTCCCCGATGCCATGGGATGTCCCCAATACCTTGGGGGGGTCCCCAATACTATGGAGTGTCCCCAATGCCAGGGGGGTGTCCGCAATGCCACGGGTGGCCCCTGATGCCATGGGGGAGTGTCCCCAATGCCATGGGGAGTCTCCAATGCCATGGAGGGGGTCCCAATGCCATGGGGGTGTCCCCAATGCCATGGGATGTCCCTGATGCCATGGGATGTCCCTGATACCTTGGGGGATACGTGCCTGGTCCTACTGCCCTGCTCTGCTCCAGCACCCGCCCCGGTCGGGCACAATCCGGCCACTGACAGGCACGGGGGGACCGGGGGAGGATGAGGAGGGGGCCCTGCGGGAATGAAGGCTCCTCTGTGTGCACTCACAGAGCCGGTTTTTTCCCGGCTGGGGCGGGGCAGCCGTGGCCGGGGGTCTGCTCCTCCACGTGCAGGAGGAGGATGATGAGGAGGAAGAGGAGCCCTGGCAGCCTGGAGCAGCTGATGAAGGCTGAAACGCTGGGCATTGACCCACCGTCCCCTCCGAGGGCAGGGGCAAGGGGTCGGGGCTCAGCTGCCACCCGGGAAGGACAGAGAGGAGGGACAAGGACACAGAGGAGGGACAAGGAGCTGCTTTGTGAACGGAGCGGGGACGACGGGCCAGCCGGGACAGCCAGCCCCAACACCGAGAGACTCCCCCGAGACACTCCGGCCACGGACAGAGGGTCCCTCGGGCAGTTTGGGGTCCGTGCAGGTGTTGCAGAACAGGACCAGGAACACCCTCAGTCTGTCCCCTGTCCCCGCTCCCTCAGAGTTCCCTTGTCCCGGCCACCTCCAGCTGCCACCACAGGAGAGGGCAGATGTCCCTCGATCCCAGGGGGTCGCTGTCCGGCTTCCCCCACCCCGGGCTCCTTCCTGCTGCGCATCTGGAATTGGTTTGCGCGGTCCCGCTCCGGGCGGTGCTGGCTGCTGCTCCCAGCTGGGATCGAATATTCCAGACCCGCTGAGGGGACCCAGCACCTCCTGGCACGGGTCTGGCTGTGCCAGCTGCCTCCCAGACCACCCTGATCCCCTCCTGGAGTCCCCCAGCTGGAAAGGGACAGTCCCCAGTGAAGCCACCACCAGCCAGGGATGTTTCTCCTGCAATGCCCCAGGTGATCCCAACCCCTCACATCCCTGAATCCCAAATTTCTCCGGGTTAACAGGGGTGCAGTGCACCCCAAAAAGAAGGTGATACCCCCTGGATGAGGCGAGCAGAACGAGCCCTCCAGGTGTGTTAGAGGGGGCGGGGGTGATGCCCCCTCCCCCGGAGGTGCTGGCAGGGGGAGACCCCCGTCCCCTCGGCGGTGTCCCTGGCCGGGGAGCACACACCCTGCCCGGAGGGAGAGGAAACATCTGGCTGAGCAACGCAGGAGCTGGGCCCAAACATCTGGATTTCCCTGGAAACCGGGAAAGGGAAAGGGGGAACAGCTCTCTGCGGGAAAAGCGGGAAGGGGGCTGGGACAGGGGCTGGCTGAAGGGACCTGCGGGCGGTGTGGGGCATACGGGGACTGTCCCCCATGGCCAGCGGGCCTGGCTCTTCCCCTCCCTCTTTTTCTCCTCTCCTCCGCCCAGGCCGAATTCCTCGGCAATGACATCTCCGGCCACTCACCCTTTTGCCCTGGCTGCGGCCCCCCTCGCCCCCCCGGCGCTCCCCCCGGCCCTCGGTGGGACAGCAATCATTGCCCAGCCGTGCCCAGATGTGCCCAGATGTGCCCATAACCGCTGCGGGGCGGGCAGGGGCTGCCCTCAGCCCTGGCCCTGTGCCCGCTGCCTGCCGCCGTGCCAAGGGAAAGCGGCCGGCGATGGAAAACATCTGCCTCGGTCTCCAAGGGCGGCAGGAAAACGCCCCCCAGAACACACGCAGAGCATCTCCTAGCAAAGCTCCCCCCTCCCGCAGGACGTGTGGCATCCCCATCATCCTCATCCTCGTGCCATCCGCGTCCTCATCCCCGGCAGAGGAGGAGGAAGGACGGGGCGGCCCCAGGGGTGCCATGGGAACGCGCCATGCCCACGGGTGATGCCAGCGCGGGCTGAGATTTGGGGTTGGCGCCTCCGCCCCGGCGTCCACTCGGGGTTTTATCGGTGCCCGAGGGGCGCGGGGGTGTGGGGGTGACCCGGGGGACCCCGGGGGTGGCTCTGGCCCAGCGCGGGATGACTCAGAGGAGGCTGCGGGGAGCTGCTCGCGGCCACAGCGTGACTCGTCATGTGCGGAGGCTCCAGGCCACGGCTGCAGGGTGGGGACGCTCCCCTCCCCAAGGCTGTTGCACCCCCAAATTCCCCGCTGGAAGAGGCGCTGACCCCTCCCCCCCACACCCGTCCATAGCACCCCAATGTGTGTGTGGGGGACACGCCGCCACTCCTTTCCCCTCACGTTCATCCCTTCCCCTCCAGCTCCCACCCTGCAGCCCCCCTCACCTCCCACCGCCCCTTTTTCACCCACTCCTCTCTTCCCGAACCCCCTTTTCCCTTCCACGCTCCCACGGGCACCCCACACCCAGCTGGAGCCGCGTGAGCACCCCCACACAGCCTCCCCCACACGCTGAACCCTCTTTTCCTCCCTTTTTTGAGTTTGTTCCCCCCCTCCCCAGCTTCGCATCCCTTCGGAGACCCCGTACCTCGCTGCCGGGACATGGTGCGGGAGGGTTCACATCGCGCCGGGATCCGGGTGGAATCGGGATCGGGATGGGATCGGGATGGGATCGGGATCGGGATCAGAACGGGGATCGGGATGGGATTGAGATCGGGATCGGGACTGGATTGAGATCGGGATCGGGACTGGAATGAGATCGGGATGGGATCGGGATCGGGATCGGGATCGGGACCGGGACCGGGACCGGGACCGGGATGGGATCGGGGCAGCGCTGTCCCGGCCCGGCTCGGCTCGGCTCGCATACGCCCTGCGGGGCCCCAGCACAGCCCGGCCGGGGCGGGAGGAAGGCGGGGAAGGCTCCGCATTCTCCTCGGAGCAGCACCGCCATCTGCAGGAACAGGGGCTCGGGGATAAGGCGCTGGTCCAGGGAGATTTTTTGGAGGAGGAGGCTGGGGGGGAAGCAAAGCTTCGGAGCCGGGCTGGATAAAGCCATTTCACCTTTAATTGTAAGCGAAAAATCACTCTCACGCGGATTCTCCGACACCAGCAAATAAAATAAACTCTAACAAAAAAACAGAGAAAGTGAATCACTGCAGTCCAGTCCGAAAACAACCCATATTTATAGACGTATTTATAGATATGTTGTTTGTAGCAGTGAAAGGCAAGTTATGGGCCAGTGAATTCCCGATAAATTACATTCTTTACATCCCAACAAGGTCGAGCGGCTGGAAAGTGGCTGGAAACAAAAAAAAACCGGGGACCGTGGAGGGGCCGAGGGGGGGTGCGGGGAGAGAGGGCTCCTGCCCAAAACGTGTGCCCGGAGAGGGGAAGGGGTGGGAAGGGAAGGTGCTGCCCGGTGCCGAGCCCCGTCTGCGCGGCCGGGAGGGGACAGGGACAGTGCCCATTCCCCTGTGAATGCCCATCGAGCCGTGCCCTGCTCCAATCCATCACCCCAGTTCCTCCATCCCAGCTCAGTGCCCTCCTGTACCCCCCAAACCATCACCCTGGTGCCCCAATCCATCGTCCCAGTTCATCCATCCCAGCTCAGTGCCCTCCTGCGCCCCCCAAACCATCGCCCCCAGCGCATTCCCCCCCACCTCCATGCACCAGGGACCCCCCACCCCAACCCTGCCACTCCCTGCCCAGCCCCAGGGGGCTCCCCCTGCCCCTCCACCCAGCCCCAGGCGGGGGGTTTGGCAGTGTCCTTTGGGGTCCTTGTCCTGTGCCGCAGCACCTGGCACAGGAGGGGCCAGGGCTGAGTTGGGGGGAAGGACAAATTTGGGGGGCTGCAGTGGGGGGAGATAAAATGGGATTTGGGCCTGGCTTTACTGTGAGAACATCAGTCTGGCAGTGTCGGCCCCCAGGCTG
This sequence comes from Argya squamiceps, assembly GCA_037834095.1. NCBI lineage: Eukaryota > Metazoa > Chordata > Aves > Passeriformes > Leiothrichidae > Argya > Argya squamiceps. The sequence goes on along the minus strand of JBBMKD010000074.1, from coordinate 3,234,108 downwards.
GGGGGGAGGGAGGGAACTTTGGGGGGTACCCCGGGGTGAGGGGGCTGGGGACAGCAGAGAGGAGAGGACCCCCCCAGAGGAGCCAGCCCCCTCCTGGCTGGGCACAAACAGGGCCAGGGGGGGAAAAGAGGGGTACAAAGCCCAGAGACCCCCCCAGACCTCTCCCCTCCTGGCTGAACCGTGCCTGCTGTGGGGTGGGGTCACCCCACGGCCAGGCAGGTTCCAGCCCACCCAGCCCCATTCCCTGCAGAAGGACTGAGGCTGGGAGGGGGACACAGATCTGGGGGAACTGGGAAAAGAGGGGGGGGACCCCAATAAAAACCGGCTGAGAGCCCCTAAAGCGGTTACACGGCGCAACACGGACTGAGCTGGGCTCAGAAGAGGAAGGCTTTCTTCTTCAGCTCGTTGCGTTTCCACAGGGCCAGATTGCTGAACTCCTCTGGGGACATCTCGAACACCTTCAGGAAGTCCTCCGGGGACAGGTGTCGCTGCAGGGACACCAAAAATTTGGGGTTTTTTTACACCAGAAAACTTAGGTTTTTTAGGGTGTTTTTAGGGTTTTTTAGGATTTTTTAGCTTTTTTTTAGCTTTTTTTTTAGTTTTTTTATGAGTCACTTGGACTTGAAAATTTAACATTATAACAGCTGAACTGACTTTTAAAGTGAACCTAAAAAAAACTTCTAAATTACAAAGTAATGTTAATTTTTACCAGCCAAAAAATAAAAAAGCACAAGTTACCTGAAACTTTTAGTTTAAAACTAAGTTCTTTAGAAGTACAACACTTTTATTCGCCAGCCGAGCTGTCAATTTATGCTATAACTTTAAAAAAACCCCAAATTTTCACATTTATGCTAAACCACCACAGAACTTTGCCCAGAAAAAAAAATTTCCAGGTCCTCACTAAAAAAGTTTTTCAGCTGTTGCGAATTCTAAGACAATAGAACAGTATTTTGGTGATTAGCAATCATTCAACTTTACCTGTGTTGTTGTTAATACAATTATTTATGCTTGTTATTTGAATGCATTAATTTTGTGTTTTTAACATGTAATTTTATTTTAATGCATTGATTATGCTCATTATTTAAAATATTCCTAATTGTTGTATCTAATATTTTTCAATTTTTTTGCAATTTTTTTTCCAACTAATCGTTTTCAATTTTTAACAAGAGTTATTCATTTTTTTCCATCAAAATACACTTTCTCTATTAATCTGTAGCAAAAAAAACTTGCTTGTATTTCTATGGACACAAAACCCAAGCAAATTCCAGCAGTGTAAAATCATGCAAAACCATATCAATTACAAAAACTCTGACAACACCCAAAAAACGAGGGGACAGAGGGTGGTGACAGAGCTCACAGACCCCCCCTGGAGCCCCCTAAGCCTGACACGGGCCCCACCTCCAGCCTGGTCCTGTCCACGCCGGGCGGGAGCTTCACACGGCCTCGGTTGGTCACCATCAGCATCTCATAGGGGTAGATCTGTAAAAAATGGGGCTGTGAGATGTTGCTGTTCATGACATGAAAGAACCACACTCACATTGGGTTGAGAGGTGAGCAGAGCAAGAGGAAGTTTGTTATGATTTGGGGTTTTAATAGGGTTTGGAATTTGATTAAGGACTGGGGGGATGAGAGGACCCCCTCTCTGACCCCAGTGGTCAACTCAGAAGTCCATCACAGAGAGGAACGAAAATAATCTACTTTTGTTTACGTTTTGCAACATTTGTTTATGTTACAAATTCTAAGACAACAGAACAGTATTTTGGTGATCAAAAATCATTCAACTTTACGTGTGTTGTTGTTTAAACAATTATTTATGCTTGTTATTTAAATGCATTAATTATGTGTTTTTAACACATAATTTTTTGTTTTGTTTTGTTTTGAAACATTTGAAACTCTAGTAGAAAATATGTGAACGATGATCAGAAGGCTGAAAAATCAGGGTGACATCGAGATCCTCAGGGAGACACCCTGACCCCATCAGAGCCCTCCCAAACCCATCCAAGACCCCCCAAGCCCCTCTCACCTTCTGCTCCAACATACTGGGCAGGGAGTTCCCTCTGTCCATGCGCCCGCGCTGCCCATTCTGGGGGGGTAAAGCCTCAGGTCAACCCGGCCCCCCAGAATCCCCCAAAAGGGTGGATTTATCCCACGAGGTGAGGGGCTTCAGCCTGGGGGTGTCACACCCTCCCTCCCACCTCCTGGGACCGTCCCAGGGTGATCCCAGTGTCCCACTCCCCCCCATACGTCACCCTCTCGTCGGTGTCTGCAGCCAGGTGAGCTCTTACCTGCAGGGCTGGACAAGGAGAGGAGGGGGCTCAGCCTGGGGAACCCCACATTCCTGCTTGTCTCACCACTCCCAGCCCCTGGGGACACCCCCGCATCTCCCAGGACACCCCCACACCTCCCAGGACACCCCGGGGACATCCCCTGGGACACATCCACATCTCCCAGGACACCCCCAAATTCCCACGGACATGCCCTGGGACACATCCACATCTTCAGGGCATCCTCACATCCCTCCAGGACATTCCAGTGTCCCTTCAGGACACCCCCACATTCCCAAGGACACATCCATGTCTCCCAAGACACCCCCACATTTTCCGTTTTCCACACCTCTGGAACACCCCACATTCCCTGGGACACCCCCACATCCCCAGGACACACCCACATCCCTCCAGTACATTCCAGAATCCCCAGGGACACCCCCACACTCTCAGGGACACCCCCACATCCCTGCAGGACATTCCAGAATCCCCAGGGACACCCCCACATTTTCCAGGACACTCCCACATTCCCGAGGACATCCTCTGGGACACCCTCACATCCCCAGACGACTCCCAACGTCCCTCCAGGACATTCCAGCATCCCCAGGACACCCCCACATTTTCTAGGACACCATCTCCACATTCCCAGAGACATCCCCTGGGACACCCCCACATCTCCAGGACACCCCCACACTCCCAGGGACACCCCCACATTTTCCAGGACACCCCCACATCTTCCAAGGCAGCCCCACATCCCCAGGACATCCCCAAATCCCAGGGACATCCCCATGCCATGCCCTGCCCCTCACCAGGGCTGCCCTTCTCGCTCCCCGCCGAGCCGAACTCTGCCGACTGCAGCTGCGGGGGGACAGGGACAGGGGGGTCACCACAAACCCCCTGGGCGGGGTGTGGGGGTGACCCCGGCCGTGTGGGGGGGTACAGCTGACAGCCACCTACCCGGGTGAGCGTGCTCCGGCCGGAGGCGGGGAGGGAGGAGCTCTTGGAGCTCGTGTGGAGGGCTGCAAGAGAGGCAGAGACCGTCGGGGACATTTAGGGACATTTGGGGACATTTAGGGATAGGCAGGGACAGGCAGGGACAGTCGGGGTGCAGGCAGGGATGTAGGAGGTGCAGGCAGGATTTGGGAAGTGCAGGCAGGATTTGGGAGGTGCAGGAAGGATTTGGGATGTTCAGGTGAGATTTGGGAGGTGCAGGCGGGATTTGGGAGGTGCAGGCGGGATTTGGGAGGTGCAGGCGGGATTTGGGAGGCGCAGGCGGGATTTGGGAGGCGCAGGCAGGATTTGAGCGGTTCAGGTGGGATTTGGGGAGTACAGGGGAGTACAGGCAGCCAGAGATGAGCAGGGAAAGCACCAGCATCCAGGGAGAACCATCTCACTCACACGTGTGGAAAGGCGTCCGGTCGGGCAGTGAGCGAGTTTTCCTCCGGATGGGGAGAGACTTCTCCATCTCCTCCTTGAGGATCAGCTTCCCAAGGTTGGAGGTGACCTGGGGACGAAGGGACATGGGTTGGGATCCCTGCCAATCCATGCCCATCCCTCTCACCAGCTGCCAGCCCACCCCCTGACCTTGCTCAGCTCCTGCCGCTGGAGCTCCCGCAAGTTCTTCATCTCCTCCGTCAGATCCTCATCCTCTTCCTCGCCTCTCTTGGACGCCATCCGCCTCCTCCACTCCGTCTCTGTGGGGAGATTTGGGATGCGCCAGCCATCCCCCGCCCTCCCTGGGGTCTCCAGGAGGGAAGACCCTGCTGCTCCCACCTACCCACGACGGCCAGGGAGGGTGGGCAGGGCCAGTAGTCGGTCTCAATCTTGGCGGGCTGGTTGGGATCCGGGGGCTGTGCCGCCGGGAATTTGGAGGATTCGATGATCAAGTCCTCTATGAGGTGCTTCCCATGGTGGGCACTGGAATGGTGGTCTGGGGGAGCATGGGAAGGGTGAGGGAGTGTCCTGGGATACCCCATCCCATGGGGTGGACCCCAGCCCACACTCACCTTTCTGCCGGTAGATCGGGGGCTTCTTGTAAATGTTGAGCTCTGTGGTGTTGGTCTCTGGGGGAAAAATGGGATTGGCGTTGGGAATGGGAGTGGGAACTCATGGGAATGGGAATGCATGGGGCTGGGAATGGGAGTGGGAGGTCATGGGATTGGGAATGAGAACTCATGGGAAAGGGAGATCATGGGATTGGGAATGGGAGATGATGGGGTTGGGAATGGGAGCTCATGGGAATGGGAATGGGAGTTCATGAGGTTGGGAATGAGAATGGGAATGGGAGATGATGGGGTTGCGAATAGGGAGCTGATGAGAATGGGAGCTCATGGCATTGGGAAGAGTCTTCAGGACCCCCTGGCTGTGTGGGGCAGCTCTAGGGGTCCTGGTTCGGGGCACAGGGGGTGCTGGGGATCCCAGTTCAGGGTGAAGAAGGTGCTGGGGGTCCTGGTTCGGGGAGCAGGGGGTGCTGGGGGTCCCGGTTCAGGGTGCAGGGGGTCCCAGTTTGGGGTGAAGGGGTCCAGGGGGTCCCGGTTCAGGGTGCCGGGGCCATTACCGGGTCGGTGGAAGTGCTGGACGCTGCTGCGGGTTGGGGCAGGGCCCTGGCGGGAGGGGGGCAGTGGGGTGCTGCTGGGGGGGCGGCTCTCCAGCCACTCCCGGATCACCTGAGGGAAAATGGGGTCAGGAATTAGCCAGACCCCTCCCCAGTTCAGCATCACCCCCCTCCTCCCACAGCCCCAGCAGGGACGGTACTCACCTCCGGAGATGGAGGAGGAGACATGGATTTGGGAGACAGGGAGCGCTGCAGAAGGCAATGATTTAATTAATTTTAATATCTTTTAAAAGTTAATTAATTTAAGTTATTTTAATATCTTTTAAAAGTTAATTAATTTAAGTTATTTTAATATCTTTTTAAAATTAATTAAATTATTTTTAATGTCTTTTAAAAATTAATTAATTAAATTAATTTTAATATCTTTTTAAAATGAAATAATTTATTTTAATATATTTTAAAATGAATTAATTTATTTTAATATCTTTTAAATTAATTAATTAATTAATTTTAATATATTTAAAATTAATTAAATTTATTGTAATATTTTTAAATGAAATAATTTAAGTCATTTTAATATCTTTTTAAAATGAATTAATTCAATTCAATATCTTTTTAAAATGAATTCATTAAATTCATTTTAACACCTTTTAAAAACGAATCTTAACGATTTCAATAACCTTCATGATCATCAATTCATCAATAGTTATGATGAATTTGAATGAATTTTAGGGGTTTTTTTGGCTGGAATTTTATTCCATCTCTGTGATCCTTCTATCCAGGTGGGATTCTCCCTAAAAAAAACCCAGGGAATGCCCCCTCACCTCCCGGCTCCGGGGCAGCTCCACGTGCTCCATCAGCGAGTAGGTGAAATGTGGTTCATAAATCATCAGGTCGGGGCGTTCGATGTCCAGGATCGCTTTGTCTTTGGGGATGGCAGCCAGGTCCTTGTACCCCAGGACCTCGTTGTCCATTTTGGCCTGGGAGGAAGGGAAAAACCTGCGTTTGGGGCTCAGAAAGGGGATTTTTGAGGCGGAAAAGGGTTTTGGGGAGGGGGCACACCTCGACCCCGTGGATTTAGGGGTGCGGTGGGAAGGTGGGAATGGGAATTACCACGATGCTGGAGGGAGATCCAGGAACACTGGATCCGCGGGAAGAACAGACGCTCCCAGGGGAGGTCAGTGGCTGCTGGATGGAAAAAAAGGGGAGATTTTAGCCCGGGAAGGGGCTCGCGGGGGGGGGGGTCAGGGCGTGGACACCCCTATGGATCCCGTATTCCTCGGGATGGGGATTCCTGGTGGGCGCTGGGGACAGCCGGGAGGTGACAGCGGCTGGGCCAGGACACGCTGCCACTAGATGGCGCTGCCAGGCTGGGCTGGAGGAGGAGGAGGAGGAGGAGGAAGGCAAGGCCCTGCTAACAGCAGCCCATGACTGTTCGTGTCCTTGGCCACCAGCCCCGTGTGCCTCTCCTGCGTGCAGGCCTCCCCATTGTCCCACAGCCTGCTCGGACCCCCAGCACCCTGCCAAGACCCCCAGCACGCTGCCAGGACCCCCAGCACCTTTCCAGACCCTCAGCACTTTCCCTGTACCGCCGACACCCTGCCCAGACCCTCAGCACACTTCCAGAACTCCCACCACCCTCTCTGGACCCCTAGGGCCCTGTCTGGACCCCCAGCACCCTCCCTGAACCCCCAACAACCTTCCTGGACCTCCAGCACCCTGTTCTGGACCCCCAACAACATTTCCAGAACCCCAGATCCCCATTCTGGACCCCCAGTACCCTGTTCTGAACCCCCAGCACCTTCCCTGGGCCCCCCTGTTCTGGACCCCCAGCACCTTTCCTGAACACTCAGCACCCCATTCTGTATCCTCAGCACCCCATTATATACCCCCAGCACCCTCCCTGGACCCTCAGCATCCTTCCCTGGTCCCCTCCCTTACCTTCTGCAGTCTTTCCATTCAGCTGTGGGCTGGAGGGGTTGTGTCAGTCACAGGGTCCTGTGGGGACAGCGGGGTTTGGGCACGGCCAGAGTGGGCACAGAGCAACCCCCGGGGTGGGGGTCCCACCACCCCCACCACCCCCCTGGCACAACAGAGAGCACACCCCGGGGTGGGAGTCTCACCTCCCACGGCCCCCTGGAACAGCACAGAGCAGTCCCCAGAGTGGGAGTCCTACCGCCCCCCTGGCACCGGGCTGAGCCCTGCATCCCCTACAGCGGGTACTAAGGGGGCTGGCACATCCCCACCGCCAAATATCACTGTGCTGGCAGCAGGACAGGCCTGCCAGGAGATGCCACTGTCCCCCGGGGTGGGGACAAGGCGTGGGACACCCACCGCACTCACCGCTGCCTCTGTGGCCGCACATCCCTCTGGGCGCCGACACCGCGCTGGGGCTCGGGTGTTCTCTCTGCCAGGAGAGAGGACAAGAGGTGACGGTGATGAGGCCACCCCTTGTCCCCAAACTGTCCCCGCGGGTGTCCCCCTGTACCTGCCGGGTGTCCCCCTGTGCCAGCTGGGTGTCCTCTGTGGGTGTCCCCTGTGCCTGCTGGGTATCCCCCTTTGACTGCCGGGTATCCCCCTTTGACTGCCGGGTGTCCCCAGGCTGTCCCCGCGGGTGTCCCCCTGTGCCTGCCGGTTGTCCCCTGTGCCCGCCCGGTGCCGCTGCCCGGTGGCTGCTGACGGAGCAGTGACAGTGACGCCCTTTTGTCCCGCGGCCTCGAGAAGGCTCCAGCGGCGGCGGGACGGGCTCAGCCCCCCACAGCCCCCGGGGCCCGCTCTAAACCCACAATGCCGCACACAAAAGGGAAAGTTCCCCATTCTCCTCCGAACTTCTCCTTTTGGCTGGGAAATGCGAGCAGGGCAGTGACAGCGACAGCGACAGCAGAGAGGGGTTGGGCACGGGGGTGGCACCTCCTTTGGGGACAGCGACCCTGCTGTCCCCTAGCCCCACCAGCACACAACTCGTTCCCGTGGGATGCGGGGACGGAGCAGGAGCAGAGCTCAGAAATCCGGGAGAATCCTCGGGGCTCTGCCGGCAGCTCCGTGTCCCCTCCCCTGAGACCCCCCCCCCCGCCACAAAGAATCCCAGATTTGTCACTGGCACGGGGTTTAAGGCTACCCCCAACACCTCCCCGCCCTCCCGGGGGAGCCGGGCCCCGGTGGAACGGGCACCCCACGGCTCGGCACAAGGGTGGCATTGTCCGGGCGGGCACAGCCATGAGCTCACACTTTCCAGAGCCGGAGCCAGCCTTGCCCCCGCCTCCGGTGGCGCTCCAGGGCGCTGGGGACACCGGCGGGGACGCGGTGACAGCGAGCAAATGGATGCGATGGCGGAGAACGGGAGCAGAGGGTGGGTGCAGGGCCGGGATAGAAAACAAACACAAACCGGGGGCGCGGAGAGACGCCACAAAACCCGGCCAGGAGTGCCAGGGCTGCACAAGCACCTCGGTCACGGTCCCCCGCGCCGCTTTCTGGGGACGCGGGGACGGCTTATCAGGCGCAGGCAGGGAGCCACCGCCCCGATGGCAGGCGCGTTCCCCATGGCAACCTCCAATGTCCCCGCGGATCCGCTGCCAGGTCCCGCGCGTGGCCCGCGATAAGGGCGGGCCGGGATGTGTTTGGGATTTTCCTGGTCCGGAGGGCGAGGGGGAGCGGGGACAGGACGGGGGCGACACAGCGCGACCCCCTCTCGGGGATGCTGAGGCCAGAGAGAGGAAGGAAAAGAGCTGGGAAGGGAGAGTGGGAAGGGGAGGGAGATGGATGGATGGATGGATGGATGGACGGACGGACGGACGGACAGGACACGTGCCCGCAGGGCTCATCGGGATTCAGGGGTGCCGGTCCGTCCCCCCCGCGCCGTGTCGGGGGAGTCAGGGCTGTGCTGCCGCGGGAAGAGGCCGGTTCCCTCCTCCCCACCCCGAGGAAATCCGGATTTGACTTTTCGCAGCCGCCAAAGTCATCAGGCTCGGGGCCAGGGGCCAGGCCGTGAGAACCGCCCCACCCACCTTCCTCCCCACCTGGGACCCCCCGGCCTTCCTCGCATCGCCCTCCTCACCCTCCCTCCCCTGCCCGTGCCACCTGATTTGTGTCGCGGCTGTGGCGGCTCGCGGCCAGCGTTGACAGGCGGGGGGACACCCGGGGTCACAAGTTCCCTGAACAGACAGTTCCCGCCAGTTCTGGGAATGGTGTCCGCTGCTTCCAGCTCAGCCCAGCCCAGCCCAGCCCCGGCCGCCTCCTCCTCCTCCTCCCAACCACAACCTCCAAACAAACAGCGCAGGCGAGGCCCGGAGCATCCTCCCCTCTCACCGGGGAAACCGAGGCACCGGGGCCTCACCGGCAACTTGATCGCGACAGCGACGAGCCACGGGGAGCACCTGGGTCCCCGACCCGCGGCCCGCCGGTGTCCGGTTCCTCTTTTATCCTGCTTCTCCCGTTCCCAGCCCCGCCGGGGCAGCGGGAACCGAGCCCGTGGGTTATTGACAGCCCATCGCTTCCGTGACGCCGAGTCCTGCCCGGGGACCTCGGTGGCCTTAAAAGCCACCAGCTGCCAGCCCCGGGCGTTTTTCCATGGCTGGGATGGCCGGTGCATCCTGCCGCAGGCACAGGGGATGCTCCATGCCTCAGTTTCCCTGGGTGGAAGGTGGATTGCGGGGGGGAGGGGGGGAGGAGTAACAACAACCCGCCCACCCCATCTCGGAGCGGATGGAGATGAAGGAGGAATTTCCACCTCCTCGGTTCTTCCCATCCGTGGAATCTGGGCCAACGCAGCTGTCCCCCAGCCCTGCCGGGTGGCTCCACAGGTTTAGAGAGAGGGGGGGAGACGTGACCTGAACCCTAAAATTCCGGGGGATGGGATGGGGGGGTCCTTGCCTAGTCTCCCTGCCCTGATGGCCACCCCAACAACCCGCCCCGGGCCGCGCCTCACGTGGCTGGTAATCTGGGATTAAAGTGGGATTAGCCTGCTCATCCCGCACGCGGAGGGACCTGCTGGGGATGTGTGAGGAGGCCGCGCCCTCTGGGGCTCCCCATGGGGGTTTGGGGGTGTCCCCGAGCCCCCCAAAACCTCCCAGCTCTGCCAGACCTGGGAACAGCATGGTCAGCATTGGGTACGCCTGGGTGGGGGGCCTGGGCACCCCAATACCAGACACGGGGTCACCACGGCGAGGGTCGCACCACACAGGACACTCAAGGGGTCCCGAGGTGGGCGGGGGGGTCCCCAGGTGACAGGTGGTGGCCCAGGTTTGCCTGGGAGAGGCTGGAATTATCCCAGCCTGGCCACTCACCCTGCATGCCCACAGCCCCCTCTTAGCCCCATCGATGGCCAACAAATGGGGGGGACGCACTTGGCCCCCCAAATTCTCCCCCTAAATCCCCCCCTGATGCTCCATGGTGGTGGGGAGATGGGAATTGGGCCCCTCCAGGCTTTGCCAGGGGGGTTGGGATGCTCCAAAATTCCGTGTTAAAAGCGTGACCAGCACGGCCAGGGAGCATAAACCCTTCGGGGAGGGGTGGGATTTGGGGGTGGCTCCCCCAAAACAGCCCTGAGATCCCACAAATTCACCCTTCAGATGAGGCTGGGCTGTCCCGGCCTCCTCCCTCGCGGTGCCCATGGTGATGTCCCCAGGGAAAGGGGGACAGGGGTGGCCCTGGGAGCGCTGCGGTGTCGCGGGGGAGGGGGGCACCGGGAGGGGTCAGCGCTGTCCCCTCGTTCCCCCCGCTCGGGTCCCGGCCCTTCCCATCCCCGCGGCCCCCCAGCAACGACAGCAGCGCCACGTGTGGGGGGACAAGGCAAGGGACAAAACATGGGATACCCCCGAACCCCCCCAGCATCCCTCCCGAGGAGCGGCGACACCGAAAAAGCGACAGGAAAACCGAGAGCGGCTGCCACGAACCGACCCCCCCGCACCCCCCCGGCGGCCTGTCCGTGTCCCCGTCCCTGCCGAGCCGGTCACTCACCTAAAGCCGGGGACACCGCATTTCTCGGGCCGCGGGGGGCTGCCCTGGGCTTACACAGACTCCCGCCTGAGCTCCCGGGGCTGCGGCGGCTGCGGCGCATCCGAGAGGGAGCGTGTGACAGCGGGGCGCGGGCGGGCGGGCGAAGGGGGCGAGAAACGAGCCTATCTGCCCCCGCCAGCCCCCGCCAGCCCGATAACCGCGGCTGGGCTGGGCTGGGCGTGCGGGGGAGGCTGAGTGGAGCGCTGGGGAGGGAGGGTGGAGGAGTGCGTGGTTGTCCCGGGAGGGGGTGGTAGCGGTGCTGGTGGCAGCGTGGGTGCCGTTCGCCCTGTCCCCAGCTCGCTGGCTGCTGGCTCAGTCCCTTTCCCAACAAGAGGAGAATTAGCCGGCATCATGACGAAGCAGTATTGGCTGCCGCTCCTCCCGTTTCCCGGGCACAAAGAGGGAGGAAAATAGGAATAACGCGGCTCTGCTCCGCTGTCAGGGACAGCCCGGAGCACCAGAACCCCCCTCAGTCCTCGCTGGGCATCGGGAGGGGCAGCCCCCGCTCCCCCCCCGCTGCTCCCTCGGAGGGATTTTGGGCACCCCCAGCCCCTCTCGGGAGGGGATGCTGAGCATCTCACGGGGCTGGCGGCAGGATGGGGAGTGCTGGGGATGGCACATCCCACCCAAGCCGACCCCCAGGCTGGGTTTTGGGGGTGCTGCACCCACCCCTCGCTGCCCTGGGAGGGGAAATCCAGCGGGAATTTCCATCCACGGGACTCAGCGCTGCCCGGGGCGGGATGGGAGGTGCTGGGAATCGGCCAAAATCAAGCGCTGGGCTCTGGCGGGGGGAGCTGATGCCCCTCACACCCCAAATCCCCCACGAGCCCTGGGGGTCGCAGTCAGGAGGAAGGACTGGGCAGTGCTGCAGGGCTGGGCAAGGGAGGGAGGCTGCGGTCACCTCCATCTTTCTGGAACCTCTCGGAACGTGATCTCGGCATCCCGGCACCCGGCACGGGAGCGGAGCCGCGGCCGAAGCCCGCCGGGGGCGGCGGGGCTGCGTTGGTGCCGCAGCGCCGGGATCCGGAGTCTATTCCCGGCTCTGTGTGGGAGCGCTGCCTGGTGACAGTAGCTCCTTTCTGGGGCTCCTCCTCGCTGCTCCCGCTCTTCGCTGCCTCAGTTTCCCCCCCCCCCCCGGCTCAGGAAAGGGCTGCTGGGCCTCCTCTGGGTGCACATCTAGGTGCGCGCTCGGGGATGCACATCTGGAGGGGGATGGCAGAGCCTGGGGTGTGTCAGGGCTGCATATCCGGGCGGAAACACACCCCGGGCTGCACATCTTGGGGGGATACAGGCTCAGAGTTGAACACCTGGCGGGGACCCACCCCCGGGGGGATTCACACGCGTGTCCTTTACCGCCAGGGCCAGCCCGGCCCGCTGGAGCATCCCGGCCTCGGCCCCGCCACGCCGCCGTTTCTCCTGCACCCTGGGGGGCTTCGCCGGCCC
>JBBMKD010000074.1:3197399-3221753 GCA_037834095.1 Argya squamiceps | reverse complement strand
GGGAAAAAATAGCGGTTTGGGAGGGGAAATGGGGAAAAATGGGGGTTTGGAAGAAAATGGGAAAAGTGGGGGAAAAATGGGGGGAAAATTGGAAAAAATGGGGAGGAAAATGGGGTTTGGGGGGCATGGAGGGGGAAAATTGGGGTTTGGAAGGAAAAGTGGGATTGGGGAGAGGGAAAATGGGGTTTGGGGAGGAAAAAAGGGGGAATTGCGAGAAAAATTGGGGTTTGTCAGGAAAAAATGGTGGTTTGGGGAGGAAAATGGGGTAAAATAGGGTTTGGAAGAAAAGAAGTGGAAGTGTCCAAGGCTTTTCCATGTGGGATGGGGCCTTTACCTTCTCGTTGAGCAGGATGAGGCCCAGCAGGGGCCGGGACATGGACCACTGGTTCCGGCAGTCCTCGAAGATGATGATGTTCAGCACTGTGGAGAGCATCTGCCATGGGCAAGAGAGGGTTAAAGGTGGCTCCTCCATCCCAAATCCCATTCCCAAAACCCATGGATCACATCCCAATCCCATCTCAATCCCATGGATCCCATCCCAAATCCCATCCTGATCCCATGGACCCCGTGCCAAAGCCCATCCCATGGACCCCATCCTCATGGACCTCACAAATTCCATCAATCCCATCACATGGATCTCATCCCATCCCACAAATCCCATGGATCCCATTCCATCCAAGCTCCTTCCTGGCCCTGGGAATCTCCTGGAGGCTCAGTGCTACCAATCAGGGAATTCTGGTGGGTTTTGGGGTGCCCACATGAGTTTTGGGGGTCTTTCGGGGCTCCCCAGGTGAATTTTGGCCTACCCAGGTGAATTCTTGAACTCCTCAGTTGTTTTTTGGATTCCTCAGGAATTTTTTTGTTCCCCAGGAGATTTTTGTGTTCCCCAGGAGTTTTTTGGAGCTCCCAATTGAATTTTTGAGTTCCCCAGGTATTTTTTGGCCTCCCCAGGGGTGCTCTGGGGCTGACCTGCTGGATCATCTCAGGGTGCTGCTGCATGATGTGCAGGAAGCGGTCGCTCTCCTGGGCCAGGGGCGTGGATCTCTTCTTGGTGCTGCGTGAGAGCTGCTTGAACAGGTATGTGACGATGTGGTCCAGGCACGAGCAGCACCCCGTGCACACCATGGTGTCTGGGGGGACACACAGCCAGTGTTTGGGGGGTTTGGGGAAAAAAAATGGGGGTTTGGGGGGGAAAAAATGGGGGTTTGGGGAGGAAAAATGGTGGCTTGGGGAGGAAAAATGGGGAGAAATGAGAAAAAAATAGGGCGGAAATGGGGAAAAATGGGAGTTTGAGGGGGAAATGGGGAAAATGGGGATAAAATTGAAGTCAGGGGTAAAAATGGGGGGAAAATGGGGAAAAATGCAGGTTTGGGAGGGAAAATGGGGGCTTGGGGGAAAAACTGGAAAAATATGGGGGGAAAACAGGGAAAAATGGGGAGGAAAATGGGGTCTAGGGGGCATGGAGGGGAAAATTGGGCGTTTGGGCAGGAAAAAAAAAAGTGGAAGTGTCCAAGGCCAGGTTGGGATAATTTGGGACAGCGGGAAGTGTCCCTGGGATTGGGACTGGGTGGCATTTAAATCCTTTCCAAACCAAAACCATTCCAAAATTCCACCCTCCAACCCATTCCCAGAATTAATTTCAGGAGGGCTCAGTGACAGAATCACCACTCCGACCTCTCCCTTCTCTCCAAAATCCCACCTTTCCCACAGGAAAAGTGACAAATTGGATTTTTAACCTCCAATCTCTCCCCCTTTGCATCACAAATCCCAGGAATCCCGGGGAATTTGGGGAATTACCCAGAGCAGTGAGGCCTTCAGAGATGGAGGATAGGATGTACATGATGACGTGCGGCTCCAGGCTGGCGATGAAGTTCATGTGGTCCTGGGTCAGAACTTCCAGCAGGGAATAGTAGGATTGGCTGAGCTTGGGATAATCCTGGGGGGAAAGCAGGAAAAATCTGTTTGGAAGGCTTGGAAACACCAAATTCCTAAATCCAAGCCTTTGTGGATCATCTGGAATGTGCTGATGGATCTCCTGGGGAGAACCGACCAAGAATTCTCTCTCCTGTGATCCCAGGAACTCCAAACTGGGATGGAATTTCAAATTCATTCCAAGCCAAAATCTGGGAATTGGAATGGGATTTCAAATCCATCCCAACCCAAAATCTGAGAATTGGGATGGGATTTCAAATCCATCCCAACTTAAAACCTGGGAATTGGGATGGGATTTCAAATTCATCCCAACCCAAAATCTGCAAATTACCTCCACGTTTCCTCCCCAACCGTCCCCCATTCCCATCTCTTCCCAAACCCCTCCATCCCTCCCTTCACTCCAGCTTTTCCCAGGAGCTCCTCCCTCCCCAGGGGGCCAGAATTCCGGGGATCTGTGTCTCACCAGGAGGTCGCTGTGGGGGATGGAGAGCAGCAGTTTGATGAAGGTCTGCAGGGCGTTGTCCAGTGCGTCGTCGCCGTAGAGCCGGAAGACGCCGAAGTTGACGTAGCTGCCGCTGAGCGCCGCCTTCAGCATGGAGAAGCAGATGGAGATTCCCTTCAGCTTCAGCGCGTACACCTGATCCTTCGGCACCTCGCCCAGCGTCAGGATGCGATTCCCTGCCGGAATTCCCGCTTGGAATCATCACCCTGCCAGGGGTCCCATCCCATCCCGGATTTCACATCCATTCCCACCCAAAATCGGGGAATCGATGCGGTGTCAAATTCATTCAAACCCAGTATTGAGGAATTAGGATGAGATTTCAAATCCATTCCAACCCAAACCATTCCATGATCTCATGAATTCCAAACTGGATGGGATTTTAAATCCATTCCAGCCAACCCAAAATCGGGGAGTTGGGATGGGATTTCAAATCCATTCCAACCCAAATCATTCCATGATCCTAGAAATTCAAAACTGGGATGGGATTTCAAATCCATTCCAACCCCAACCATTCCCTGCTCCCATGAATTCCAAACTGGATGGGACTTCAAATCCATTCCAAGCCAAAATCAGAGAATTGGGATGGGATTTCAAATCCATTCCAAGCCAAACCGTTCCATGCTCCCATGAATTCCAAATTGGATTTTCCCATGGGTGCATCCCAGGCAGCTCCAGGATCCCTCACCGTAGGTTGTGATCATCTTGCTGGTCTCCCGGAAAAGCAGGATCCCGTTGGGAGAGGAGACATCAAACTGCAGCCTTTGGGATCTGCAGGGAAAAACAGGGAATGCTCAGAGCCATGGAACTGACCCAGGGGCTGAAGCCCCTCTGGGAGAGCTGGGAATTCCAGGGAGAAATTCCAGGGAGAAAAAGGAAATTCCAGGGAAAGCTCAGAGCCCCTTCCAGGGCCTTAAAGGGGCTCCAGGAGATAAGGGATTGAGGGACAAGACACAGGGAATGGCTTCAAATTGGAAAAAGGGAGATTTGATGGGATTTTGGGAAGGATTTCCTGGCTGGGCTGGAATTCCCAGAGAAGCTATTGCTGCTAAATGGGATTTAGGGGGGATAATGAGAATTTGGGGGAGAAAGAATGGGGATTTGGAGGGCAACAATCAGATTTCAACTCCAGAGGGCTGAAATCAGGTTTAAACCTCTTCCAAACTGCAGAATTCTATGAAATCCCAGATTTTTTTGGGAAAAAATGGGGTTTGGGGTGGGGGGGATGGAAATGGGGGAAAAACAGGGATCTGGGGAGAAAAACTGGGAAAAAAAGGGGATTTGGGGGAAAAAATGAAGGGGTTTTGGGGCAAGAACCACACGCAGAGGGATGAATGAACCCCGTTCCAAGGCGCAGAATTCCGTGAAATCCCAGATTTTTGGGAATTCCTACCTGTTGTGGACCAGCTCAGCCATGAGTTTGAGGACGGGCGTGGTGCAGGCGGGGTCGTGGTACCAGAGCTCGATGGCTCTCTGCAGGATGGGCATGTAGGAGGGGTAACTGCCATGGAAATTAAGGAATTCCCAGATTTTCCAGGCCAAAAAATCCAAGGGAATGGAATATTCATGAGTGCAGCAAGGCAGGGGCATTTCTAGGGTCACATTTAAAAGTTACTGCATTTTTTTATCCTGGAAAAATTCATCGTTGTGATAAAAATCAAGATGAAATCCAGGATCCAAGAGAAAAATCCCTATTTTTTTAAGGGAAATCAGAACCCAAAAAGGCTTTTTTGGAAGGACCCAAGAGAGAAACCCCAATTCTTAAAGAAAATCCCAATTCTTTTAAGGGAATCCAGAAGCCAAAAATGTGGGGTTTTTTTATAGAAGGAAAGGTAAGGAAAAAAAATCCCAATTTTTTCAGGCAAATCAGGGTTTTTGGGAATGAAGGACACTAAATCCTATAAATCCAAGGGAAATTCCCAGGGAAATTCAGGGAATTCCCAGGAAATGGGGATTTCTGGAGTTACTCCCAAGGGGTGGGATTTAGGATTTTGGGGGATGAAGGACACAAAATCCTGTAAATAGTAGGGAAATACCCAGTGAGGGAATTCCCAGGAAATGGGGATTTCTGGAGCTGTTTTAGGGCTCAGAATGAAGCACATGAAATCCTATAAATCCAGGGGGAATTATGGAGAATTATTCCCCCAGGAATTGGGGTTTCTGGAGGCGCTCCTGGGGGATTCCTGGGATTTGGGATGCGGGGTCAGGATACATCCACTCGAAGAGCATCATGAAGCTGCTCTTGGCGTTGAAGGCGAAGGCGATGCCGCGCAGGTCCCGCACCAAACCCACCAGAGTGCGCTGCCGGGAGATACAGAAATACAGCGATCAATACATCAATTAGTCCATCCATCCATCAACCCATCCATCAAATCGATCCATCCATCCATCAATGAATCAATCCATCAATCCGTAAACCCCCAAATCCCACGGAAAAGATCCCGGAAAAGCAGGAAAATTGGGAATTTTCTTCCCACTGACCTTGGCCTCCTGCTCGTTGAAGGAGTTGGTGCTGAACATCTGAGCCACAGCCTCGAAGGCAGCAGTGAGGGGAAGCATGAACTGCTCGTACTGATCCTCGTCCTCCCCTGGAAAAAAACATGGAAAAACCATGGGAAATCCATGGGAAAACCCCCCAGGAACTGTTCGTACTGATCCTCATCCTCCCCTGGAACGGGCAACAAACTGGGAAAATTGATCCCAAATCTTGGAATGGGAAAATTTCTTCTCAGTCTTGGTGGGATGGAAAAAATTCTCCCCTTTTTTTGTTCTCAGCATCAAACCCAATTCTCGATTCCCAATTTTCCTTTTCCCATTTGGCTTTTCCCACCCCAACACCCTTTCCTGGTGAAGCCATACTTCCCTAAATCCCAGAATCCAGCTCCCAAATGCCGGAATTTTGCTGGAATTCCCAGGAAAAAATACCTAAATCCACCATGAGGAGCCGTCCCAGGGCCGTGTAGAATGTGGTCCGACACCTCATGTCCGTCAGGTTGGATTGGTTGTTGATTCCCAGGAAGGAAAAGTGCTCGCTCTGGAAAAGGAAAATCAGGATGGGTTAAATCCCCAAATCCTGAAATCCCAACCTCCCACTATCCCAGGCTGTTCCAAGGCTGGGAATTTCCCAGGAATGAGTCTGGATTTCATGGAGAGCAGAAATCCTTTGGGAATGGGATTCCCAAATCCCAACTGTCCAAACTGAAGAATTCCAACTCAAAACTCCCCAAACTTCCCAAAAATTCTCATTTTCCAGAGGCTCCTCCAGCATCACGGAAACGCAGGGAGCCAGATCCCATTCCAAAGGGTACCCAGGAGTGGAATTTTCCTGGGAATGAGGCAGGGAGGGAAAGGAGGGAGAGCTCACCGTGTGATTGTTCAGCATGAACTGCACGGCGCTGAGCTTCACCAGCTTCCGTACGCTGCTGTACGTGCAGGGGGTCAAGGAAGCAGCAGAATTCCCGGAATTCCCTGGAAAAACACTTCCAGGGATAGGCTGGGAAAATGGGATTGTGCCTGGATTATTCAGGAAGTTGGGAATTTTAGGTGTGTTCCAAGGATGGTCCAAATTGTGGAAACCTTGGCTTGGGGAGATGCTCTGGGGGAAAACTCAAGATCTGGAACTCCTGGAATTCCTGAAACTTCTGGAATTCCTGGAAAACCACAAGACAAATTGGAATCTGCCTGTGGATGCTGAACTCCAAAGACATTCTAATCCACAACAAATAAAAACCCCAACATTCCATGGGCTTCATCCCACCCTCCGCTCTCCTCACTCCCAAAAAATCCGGGGAAAAATCAGGAATCTGGGGCAGTTCTCATTCCAGCAGAACTTCTGGATCACTTTTCCCTTTTCCCAAGGATTTGGGAGCTCTTCCCAAAAGGATATCCAATGGAGAGGTCGTTGAGCAGCTGCAGAGTCTTGGAGGTGATTGGCTCGCAGCGGCCCCAGTACTTCAGGTTGGTGATGCTGGGGAAGAAAAAACATGGATCAGAGGGATTTTTCTGGGAATTGTGGTGGATTTTTCCAGTTTTTCATCTCCCCACAGCACAGGATCCCTGCCTCCAACGAGGCACAGAGCACAAGGCACAAAAATGGGAATAAAATCACTGGGAAAATTCTCCTTCAGATATCCCAGAATTCTGTGGGATTTCAGGCCCTTGGAATTCTGTGGGATTGGCAGCACTTGGAATTCCCAAAACTCTCCCTGCCCTGGCACCGCTGGATTGGTTCCAAAAGCTCCAAAGGCTGCTGAGAAATGGATAAAAAATAGATAAAATGGATAAAATGGATAAAAAAATAGATAAAATAATAGACAAAATAACGGATAAATTGGATTTTAAAAAATGGATAAAATGCATTAAAAAAAGGGTAAAATAAAAGATAAAACAATGGATAGAAAATGGATAAAAAACAGATTTAGAAAATTGATAAAAAGAATAAAAAATGGATAAAACGGCTAAAAGAACGGATCAAATTCCAAGTTGGATGTGAACAAGAGGCTGAATCCTGTGGCAGATTTGCAGCACTCCAAGGAAAACTCAGACTGAATTCCAAGGAAAAGCTTAGGAGGAGTTTTGAGCCCCCTTCCCACATGGAATGTGTGCTGGGAATGGCCCCTCCCTGCCTTTGGAATTTCAGGAAAAAATTCCACTCTCCAGGAGCTTTTTTAGTGAAATTCCTGGAATTTTTGTGGAATTTGGAAAATTCCATCCTGAATTCTCTGAGCTAAACCCTGACCAAAGGATGCAGGCAGAAATTCCAGGTTTTTAGCTTGAGAACAATCCCTCCGAGTGCAGAATTCCAGGAAATCCCTGGAATTCTGCTGGAACACTCACATCTTCCCAATGAACACGCTCAGCACCATGGTCTCATCGTTCAGCCCCAGCACCTCCGAGAGCCTCCGGTACAGCTGCCCAAAAAAAAAACCATGGAAAAAAGGCTTCCAAACTGCCAGGAAAATTGGGAATTATCCCCAGAAAATCTGCTTTGCCCGCTGTGGGAGAAGAGGATGTTGTGGGATTTTCCCAGATGTTGTTTGGGTTGATGCAATCCATCCCAATCCTGATTTTTTCCTGATTTTTCCTCTTTTTTAAGGTCCTAGCAGCATCACTTTACACTAAAGAAGGAGGACTTGGGTTTTCCCAGGAAAATTCCCCCCAAAAATGGGACATACCTGATCCACCTCCAAACCAGCCAGGATTTAAGTGGATTTCTCTGGAATTCTGAGCAGTCCCCAAATCCCAGTGAAGGGATTTGACCCCAATCCAATTTCTCCTCCAGGAAGGAACACAACCCAATCCTGGAGCAACATTCCTTATTTTTTTAAACTGGAAAAAGGGATTTTATATCCCAAATCACAGCTACAAATCCTTTGGGATAAATGGAATTTGGATTTATTTCCATTTTAAAACCAGGGGGAGGAAGCTCAGGGGGTGTTCGAGGTGAAAAAAATTGGGAAAACCAAATCCAGGTCTACAGCTCCCAATGTTCCCAACCCAGCTCAGCGTTTGGAAAGTCAAAACTTGGGAATAAATGGAGAAATCACAGGAAATGGGATTTAATTCCAGGTAAAATGAGGAGAAATCACAAAAATTGGAATTTAATTCCACGTAAGATAAGGAAAAATCACAGAAAATAGGATTTATTTCCAGGTAAAACGAGGGGAAATTAATGAATGGATTAATTAAGGCTTATTTTCCTTGGGAAAGGGTGGAATTCCTGGGATTTCCCTTACCTTGGAAGACTTCTGCACCTGATCCCCGATGTAGATCTTGCGGAATTGCTCGAAGAAGCTCAACATGGCCAATTCCAGCTTCTCATTCCCAGCCTGTGCCAGCCGGGAATCCGTCAGGTTCATCAGCTGCAGCACCCTGGGGAAAAAGGGGAAAAAAGTGGGAAAAAGGGGAAAAAAGTGGGGGGAAAGGAGGAGAATAATTCCCTTTTCCGTGCTCTTTCCCCCTCGTTATTTATCAAAACCCGAATTCCCACTGGATTTTCAATCCCAAAAATCCAGTTAATGACATCATAAAATCTGACCTTTCCAAGCCCAATATTTCCAATAATTCCCAATATTTCCAAGTACAGTATTCCCTAATTAATAATTAATGAACAATTCCCTTTTCCCTGCTCATTCCCTGCCACAACCCAGATTCCCTTTGACGCACCGCACCCGACGCCGCCGCCTCAGTCCATCCCTTTCCAGTTGGAATTCCCACTGGAACCAGAGCTGGAAAACGATTCTTTCCTGGCTTTCTGGGAGCAGATTTTTCTGGAACATCCGTGTGGATTTGGCTGGAATTTCCCTACCTGCACACCAGCTCCCCGTCCATGGCGTCCTGCTCGTCCGTGCTGGCGAAGGAGACACGGCCGCCGATGACGGCACCGATGATGTACACCAGCCACGTCAGGCGTCCTGGGGACACACAGGGGACACCAGGGGACACTTGGCACCCAGCCTGGCATGTGGAGGTGGCACCTCATGGCCAAAGAAAGCCCCAAAGGAATCTGTTTTTCCCAAAATAAATCCCTTTTCTGTCTGGGAGATGGATTGAGGTGTGGGATGGCTGCATCTCCAGTCAGGGAGGAGAGGGAAATGGACAGGTAGGGCTCAGAGTAGGGAAAAGAGGGATGGGATTTGGGATGGAATTTATGGGATCAGATGGGATTTGGGATGAGATGGGATTTATGGGATGGGATGGGATTTGGGATGAGATGGGATTTATGGGATGGGATTTGGGATGAGATGGGATTTATGGGATGGGATGAGATGGGATTGGATTTGTGATGGGATTGATGGGATCCATGGGATGAGACTTGAGATGGGATTTGGGATAGGATGGGCAGTGCTGGATAGGGAACACCCTCATAACCTCGACAGGAAGGCAAGGAAATATCCTAAATTTCCCCAAAATCCTGGGAATTGGAGTCATTCTTAGGCCAGCAGCACCTCCAGAGCACTGCTGTGCTCACAATCCCCTCCCATGGATGAACCCAGCTATCCCTCCCCTCTGCATGGATTTTCCAGGAACAACACCGTGGGGAATAACCATTCCTTTGGGAATTCCGGGCTGACCTTCCTGCACGGCCAGGTCCATGGGGCTGGCACTGGCGCTCTGCAGCAGCTCCTGGTAGGACTGGGCAGACTGGTCGAAGAGCTGCACCAGCAGCGCACACGTCTTCTCATACTCGCAGCGCCCGATGGTGGACAGCTGGTCCAGCTGCTGCTGCACCAGCCCCGTGTCCTCCAGAGGGTCCTCCAGGCCATCCCTGGGAAAAGCACATGGAAAAATGGATCCAGAGAGTCTCAGCAGCTCCAAATCCCCATTTTTTTCTCCTCCAAATCCTCATTTTCTCCCCTAAATCCCATTTAGCAGCCACAGCTTCTCTGGGAATTCCAGCCCAGCTCCTCCCCACCCTCCCAGCCAAAGAATTCCTTCCTAAAATCCTATCAAATCTCCCCTTTTCCAATCTGAAGCCATTCTCTGTGTCCTGTCTCTCCATCCCTTATCCCAAATCCCTCTCTAGCTCTCCTGGAGCCCCTTTAGGCCCTGGGAGGGGCTCTGAGCTCTCCCTGGCATTTCCCTTTTCTCCCTGGAATTTCTCCCTGGAATTCCCAGCTCTCCCAGAGGGGCTCCAGCCCCTGGCTCTAAGCATTCCCTGTTTTCCCCTGCAGACCCCAACAGCTGCAGTTTGATGTCTCCTCTCCCAACAGGACCCTGCTTTTCCTGGAAGCTGCCGCCCCTCAGCCATATCCCTCTCCAGGGGGAACAATCCCACTTTTCCCAGCTCTCCCAGCCCTGGGATCAGCAGGAGAAGCTCCTGGGGGTGGGACTGGCTCACCTGAGGATGATGTGCACGGATTCCAGGCGGGAGGTGATGTAGGCTTTGGTCACCTCTGGGGTGTAGGTCTCCAGCATGTGTGGCTCTGTGGCCTTCACGTAGGGCACAGAGGCAGCCAGGCGCTGCCACAGACTCAGCAGGTAGTGCACACTGTTGGGAGCAAATTCCCAGTGCTTCCAGAGGGAAAAAGCAAGGAGAACAAAGCAGGGAGTTATGATTAGTGTTGTTTGAATCGAGTTTTTCCCACAGAATTTGGGCTGGAAGGGGTTTAAAGCACCTTCCATTGGACAACATCTTTAATGGCTTGGTGGGCAAATTAACCAGAAATTTCAGGGCACATCTAGATCAGAGTCATTCTCAGCACTCAGGAAACATTGGGAGATAATCCCAAATTCCCAGGACAAGTAGCTGAATCCCAGGCCTCACACAGCTCCCACACACTGCCCTGAGCTGCTTCCCAGGAATTCCAATTCCACAAACAAAGGAATTTGTTTTTTCAGCCCTCTCCTTTACAGGAGTTGTGAGCTGTACACACAACTGGAAAACTCAGTGGGAATATCCACAATATTCCAATTACTCCCAATCCCTCAGAGTACATTGGAACAGTGAAGTGAGACAGAATCCTAAAAATAAACCTCATTTAACACGTTGGTTTTTTTTAAACTCCCTGCTAGGATATGGAAAAGCCTCTTGGAGGCATGGCAACAACTCTGCCCTCCCACACGGATTCCATTCAGGAATTCACAGGATGATGATCCATTTTGGTAAAAATGAAGGAGCTGAGAGGCTGCAGCTTTGTTTTCCAGGGAATGCAAAGGTCAGGAATGAGGGGAAGGGTTGGTACCTGCAGGCTGGTGACGGTGAAGTTGGCGATGAGCCGGATCACCTCGGGGTAGTTCTCCACCTTCACCAGTTCTCCCAGTTGGTAATTGCTTTTCAACCGAGCCAGCAGCCGGCAGAACTCGTGGTAATTGTTGGGGTCTGACAAACTCTGAGGGGACAAAACGAGGAGGGGGACTCAGGAATGGCTCTGCTGGCCCCTGCCAGAGGTTGGGATCATCATGGAATCCCAGAGAGCCAACAAATCCCACCCTGCCCGTTAAACCAGGTCAGGAATTGCCACATTTCCTGGTTTTTGGGCACTTCCAGGGATGGTTCCAGTCCTTAATTACTCTTCCAATGGAGAAATTATTCCCACAGGAACAGCTCTGCTGTCCCCTGCCAGAGGCTGGGATCATCATGGAATCACAGAGAGATCCAAACAAGTCCAAGCTCCCAAAAAATCCCACTCTACCCATTAAACCAGGTCAGGAATTGCCACATTTCCTGGGTTTTGGGCACCTCCAGGGATGGTTCCAGTCCTTAATTACTCTTCCAATGGAGAAATTATTCCCACAAGAACAGCTCTGCTGTCTCTGCCAGAGGCTGGGATCATAACGGAATCACAGGGAGATGTGAGAACCAACAAATCCCACTCTGCCCATTAAACCAGATCAGGAATTGCCATATTTCCTGGGTTTTGCACATTTCCAGGGATGGTTCCAGTCTTTAATTACTCTTCCAATGGAGAAATTGTTCCTAATATCCACCATGAACCTCCCTTGGAAGGTGGAATGGCGGGAAAAGGGAAGAGCAGAGCAACACTGTTTAATTCTCCCCTTTGCCAAGTGTCCAAGTGGGACATGAAAAGGATTTTTTTAGGGATGAAATGTGACAGGGAGGATGCAGAGCCTCAATTCCCAGCTGGAACACTCACCTGGGGGTTTTCCAGTATCCGTTTCACTCCATCCACGAGATGAGACAAGAACTTTGCCCGCTCGGCATTGTTGAAGAGCGAGCGGCGCACGGAGGCAATCTGCACCAAGCAGGATAAAACCTGCCAGGACACACAAAAAGGGGAATAAACACAAAAATAGGGATGGAAACAAGGAAATGAAGAAATTTTCCCCTCATGGCACGAGTAGTGGTTGAGGTTTGGTGCTCCTTTAGGGACCAAACAGCTCCTTCATCTCCACACTGGAGAAAAAAATCAAAGAACAGCTCCATCCCAAAAATCACAGAATTATGGAATTCCAGAGGTAGGAAAAGCCCTCCAAAATCAGAGTCCAACATTTGATTCTCACCCCAGAGCTCTGGGTGCCTCATCCAGGCTTTCCCTGGACACCTCCAGGGATGGGGATCCCATTCATTGATCCCATTGGAAGAATTTCACATTTCCACTCCAAAAAAAACAAAAGGATTCTCACAGCTCAAATCTCTCCTGAATATTTAAGGCTGGAAATTCAGGATTAGTCATTAACTCTCCACCACATTAAGTGGAGTCTCCATGGAAAAAATTCTGTCTGAAGGCCCTTCCCTCTCAGCCTTGTTTTAACTGAGCTTTAATTATGGCAAATATTTATCAGATAAATGTCTGAAAGGCCTTTATTAATTTTTTTTTCCAGAAGAAATAATCCAACTTTTAATTCAGTTGTGCACTTGGCTCTTTCATCTCAATGGGACATGGCCTAGTTTGGAAGGGTGGAAGGAGAAATTCTATTTCTTGGGGTTTTGCTCCCTATTCCTGATGTGGTTTGAGGATTTGTTTAGGGAAAAACAGGAGTCACTCCCTCAAGGGGATGAGCAAACAGGAGATTCCAAGCTGTGTGAAGAGAAAGGAGGTTGGAATTCCAGCAAAAAAAGAGCATTTTTAGGGAAAATCTGACCCTGTGGATACCTCAAAACTCTCAGGAGTATTTGGACACTTCAGCACAACCTGAATCCCCAGGGAATCTCCCAGATGAACCCTAAAATCAAGGAAAAATAAACTGTGGACTTACCAGAGGAGAAAACGAAGGAGGGATGGAATGATAAAGATCAAAAAACAACTGAAGGGTCGAAGAATCCAAGAATGCTGCAAGAGAAAAGAGAATTTTACCTCCATTTAGAGGTAATTTAATCCTTATTTTTTCACCCATGGCGTGTGGATTTGTCCCACCAAAGCACCTCAATGCCATGAAAATTCCTCCTATGGTTTTGTATTTTTAAAGTAAATGCCTTTCCTAGAAATTGAGTCACCCACTGGCGCCTGGAACTGGGAGAAAATGACAGGAAGGTATTTTAAGAACACAATCTGTGCCTGTCAAATGCCTGGTGGCAACAGCAGGATGTGGGAAAAAGGTGCCAAGTTATTCCCTATTTTAAAGAAAAAAAAAAATCCATTTTTCCAGTTTGTTGGAACAAGAGGTGAAAGACTTGAAGGAAAAAAAAGGGTTTGAAAAGCAAAGATAAATCAAATCCCACCCTAAAAAAAAGAATTATGTGGGTTTAGGGCTGAATTTAACCTCTGGGGGTTTTATTTCTGGGAAAAATCCCAGGATTTGAGACTTCTCCAGGTGGGATGCTGCCAGTCCCTGCGGGATCACCTGATCTCCAGCTGGTTGGGATCTGCACAGTGCAAAGATCGTCCGAGGACTCGTCGGTGGAGGTGCCGATGAAATCGAAGTTCAGGCAGTTGTGGGTGAGCTTGAGCAGCTGCATCAGCAGCCCGTGCTGGCTCTCATCATTCAGGTTCAGGTTCTTCCCAGAAGCCTGGGGAAAACATGGGATTAAGGCAGAGAAAAGGGGAAAAAAAAAAAAAAAAAAAAATCCAGGTGGGAGGTGGAATAAGGCAGGGTTTTATTTTATTTTAATTCTATTTTATTCTATTCTATTTTAATTTATTTAATTTTATTTTTATTTTATTTATTTTATTCTATTTTATTTTACTTTAATTAATTTAATTTTATTTTGTTTTATATTTTCTTTCGCTTTGTATTTTATTTCGTTCTATTCTATTCATCTGATTTTATCTTATTTTAAGCAGGACGGGGTTTTGTGGAACGAGCACCAGATGTGTTTTTATAAATACAATTCCAGAATTTTTATAATTTTATAATGTTTTTATAAATAAAATTCCAGAGTTTTTTCCAGGACAGGGATAACGGGCAACATTCCCATTTTTATCCCTGAACAAGGATGAGGATTGAGGAAATCATGGAATTCTCATTAAGCACAAAACTCCTTTTCTGGAAGGAAGGATTTCACTGTAACCAGGATGGGGCTTTGTGGAATGAGCACCAGGTGTGTTTTTGTAGGTGCATAAACAAAATTCCAGTGTTTCTCCAGGACAGGAGCAATTTAATATTTCTTCTCAAAATAAACCTATTTTATTTATTATTTATATAAAATGTATTTAATATTTCTTATTTTTAAAAATATCTATTAATTAATATTGATTCCTTCTGAAAGAAAAATCCCCTTAATTAATCCATTTTTCCCTGAAAAAACCACCCCAGAACAGAATTTCATTCCAGGAAGGAATTTCACCCCAAAACATTTTCACTTCCCAAAAAAAAAAAAAAAAAAAAAAAAGTCCCAACCTTTCCTTACCTGTTTCAGTAAACTGCAGGACAGGGTGAAAATATCAAATAAAGAGGAATCCCGGAAGGAAGAGGCGATTTTCCTGTGCTTGGTCAGGGGGTGGGTGGTGTCCGCCTGTGTGGGGAGAGAACCTGGGCTCAGAGCTCCTGGGACAGACCAGGAAAACCAGCAGGAACCAATGGGACATCCCTCCCCAGAACCATTCCACAGCTTTTCCATGGAGAAATCCACATTCCTGGGCGTTTATTCCCGATTTTAGTCCCAAATCAGGAGCAAAAATGGAGGTTTTTGGGGGGTTTTAGGAATAGGAATTCACAGCTGCAAAGGGTTTCCACATTCCTGGGGGGTTTATTCCCAATTTATTCCTAGTTTCACTTCAATCTTTGCCCAAATCAGCAGCAAAAATGGGTTTTAGAGGATTTTAGGATGGGAATTCCCAGGTAAAGGGTTCAATCCCCCCTGGAGCTGCTGGGCAGACAGGGATAAACACCAGGAATTAAAATCCCATATGGAGAAGGGAATTGGAAGGAGTTATCCAGGGTGGATTTTACTGTTTTATGGGATAAATTCCACTCCTGTATCTGCCACCAGATCCCAGAGCTGGGGAACAGCAAAACTCTGGGGTTTTTTTTCCCAGGAAAAGGGGCAAAATGACAAAAAATTCCCGTTTTTGCCATCAATCCCAGCCAAATCTGGGATGGGGAGTGGGTTATCCCCATAGGATGCAGAATTCCTGAATAAAGATCCACTTTGAAATGTTTTCTGTTTTCCTGTTCCTCACTTCAATTCCAATTTCCAAACCCCTCCTCCAGGATTTGAGGAACCAGGGCAGCTCCAAGGTTGGATTTTAGACCTGAATTTTCCCAACAATTCCATGGAGGATCCCCAAACTCCCATCCTTTCTATTGTAGAAAAGAAGGAAAAGCCCCAACAAATTTAAATTTCAGGTGTTTTCATATCCAAATTATTCCTCAGCTCACACTATTGGGATTTTGGGGAGTTTAGGAAAATGAACTTTATTTAATTCCCATTAAAAGCTCTTTGTGAGGATGGAAAATCCCTTTTATTTCTGGCCTTGGGAAAACTGGATTTCCTTCTTCTTTGCCACAATTAAATTGATGAATTTGGCCTAAATCAGTAGATTTGGATTAAATCAATGAATTGAGCCCCTCCATTTCCAGCTCTGACACTAATTTAATCCCTCCAGGATTTCTCTGGATTAAGCAACATCCCAGGAAAATCCCAAATGCTTTACTTAGTGAGAGATAAAAATCAAAATATTTTTTCCACCTCTTAGTTTCTAAGGAAAATCAGACTTTTACAACCACTGT
Organism: Argya squamiceps; assembly: GCA_037834095.1. NCBI lineage: Eukaryota > Metazoa > Chordata > Aves > Passeriformes > Leiothrichidae > Argya > Argya squamiceps. The sequence goes on along the minus strand of JBBMKD010000074.1, from coordinate 3,205,750 downwards.
GACCCTCCGGACTAGAGCAAAATTTGCTTGGCTGAGGGAAAAACCATGGAAATTGGGATAGCACCAGGTAAAGCTGCTCATCCCACATTCCAGCAGCAATTCCAGAAGGAATTCCAGAGGGAATTCCAAAGCACAACTTTGGAGGGATTTTAAATCCTCTGGAAAAGCTGGGCCAGGATTCCAGGCCTCGGGGGCTGTGAAAGGGACATGGCCCAGAGAATCCAGCACGATTTCTGGGAATTTTATCCCAGAAATTCCTTCTGTGTTTCATTCTGGATGAAAGGGATGGTTTAAAACTTGGGACAGTTGGAAAAATTTGGATTTTTCTCCTTGGTCAATACAAGGGGGCTGACAACAGAAAGTTCTCACACTTATCCTCATTAAATTATTCTTTATCCTTGTTTTTTTTCTCCCCTTCTCATCCCAGAAAACCACACTAAAACATGGGAAAAGATGGAAGATGCCAACGAAACAAAACAATCCCTCAAAGACAGGAGCTCTCAGCATCTCACCACAAACAGGGAGTGAAAAACAACAACAACAACAAAAACCCAATAAACACAAAAATCCCCCCTCAAACACCTCCCAGACAGCGAAATTCCCCCCCCAAAAAAACCCAGAAAAGGCAGGACACAACAATATGAATGAGAAAATTGGACACTTACTTCACTGAGGAAGGCTGTAGCACTTACTTGATTAATTTCATTCGTTAGTTGGGACAGGATTGTCACTCCTATGATGCAGTGCTCTACACTGTCCTGGGGAGGCAAAGGCACAGCTTTTTTTTTTTTTGGAAAAATTCCCTTTTTTTCCTTGGAAAAACTCCTTTTTTTTCCTTGGAAAAATTCTTGGCTAGAAAGGTTTAATCCTTATTTAAAAAGAAAAAAAAAGGAACATTTGGGAGGTTGATTTGAGAGAATGAATGCAGGAAAATTCAAAGAAATCCCAGGAATATCCATGAGGTGGATTTGAGTTTGGAGAAGATGGATCCTAAAGGCGGGACCATCCAGAAATAATTCCCTGCTCCCACAAACAATTCCCTGCTCCCTGAAATCTTAAGGAGTAAAATATAGAACACAATTTCCATACATGGGAAGGGAACAGCAAAGGAAAAAATTCCTTGATTTTCTACACATCCGTGCGGTAGACTGGAATTTGGAGAAGATGGATCCTAAAGCTGGGAACATCCAGGAACAATTCTCTGATTTTTAAGGAGCTTTTTTCCCTCAGAAGGCCCTGCTGAAAATCACCAATAGGGAAGAGCCCGAACTCCTTCACACCAGGAGGAAACTCCTGGATTTTGGTGAATCCTCAGAATTCTGAGGAGGGAATCTGACCTGCAGGAACCTGGTGCAAAAAACTGGGAGCATCCAGGAACAATTCCCTGGTCCCTGAACTTTTAAGGAGCTTCTTCCCCTCGGCAGCCCCTACTGAAAACACCGCTAGGGAAGAGCCTGAACTCCTCCATGCCAGTGGAAAACTCCTGGAATTCGGTGAATCCCGGGAGTTCTGAGGAGGAAATCTGACCTGCAGGAACCTGGTGGGAAGTTGGGAGCATCCAGGAACAATTCCCTGCTCCCTGAACTTTTAAGGAGCTGTTTCCCCTCGGAAGCCCCTACTGAAAATACTGCTACCTGAACTCCTTCACGCCAGCAGAAAATTCCTGGATTTTGGTGAATCCTGAGAATTCTGAGGAGGGAATCTGACCTGCAGAAACCTGATGCAAAGCTGGGAGCATCCAGGAACAATTCCCTGCTCCCAGGAATGACTTCCTGCTCCCAGAAACAATTCCCTGAATTTTTAAGGAGCTCTTCACCCTCAGCAGCCCCTACTGAAAACACCGCTACGGAAGAGCCCAAACTCCTTCACGCCAGCAGAAAATTCCTGGATTGTGGTGAATCCCGGGAATTCTGAGGAGGGAATCTGACCTGCAGGAACCTGGTGACATCATTGATGACATTCCTGAAGACATACTCGTCCTTCTGGCAGTCAAACCAGCCCAGCTTGGTGATCCTGGCATAGAGCTGGATCAGCGCCTGCGTCACGAACGTCGCCAGCTTCGGCCTCGTGGCCAGGTAGTTCAGCACATAATTCCCTGGAAAACAAAGGAAAAGGTGGAGCTGGGGACAAAATCCAGCCCCTGTGGGAATGGCTGGAGGAAAAAGGAACTTTGGGGAGGAGTGCAGGGAAGTTGCAAGAAATGGTGGGAGTAACGGACAAAGGTTGGGGGTTTGATTTGGGGATTTAAGATGCTGGGAAATGGTTGGATTTAGCCCTGGAAAAGGGTTGGATTTAGCCCTGGATTGGACCTGGGAAAGGGCTGGATTTAGACCTGGAACAGACCCAGGAAAAGGTTGGATTTAGACCCGGAAAAGGGCTGGATTTAGCCCTGGAATAAACCTGGGAAAAGGTTGGATTTAGCCCTGGAATAGACCTGGAAAAGGGCTGGATTTACCCTGGAAAAGGGCTGGATTTACCCTGGAAAAGGGCTGGATTTACCCTGGAAAAGGGCTGGATTTAGCCCAGAACAGACCAGGAAAAGGATGACATTCCCACCCTGAGGATTCCCACAGGACACAGGGAAGCTCCCAGCCAGGGAACAGGCCAGAAATCCCCAGGATTAAGGAATTTTTTGGGAAGGATCCCACACTCACGGATGTCGATGCGCTGCTCCAGGGGCAGGGGGTTGTTTGTGCGTGACACCAGTTTGGTAAGGCAGGTGGCCGCCAGTAACTGGGAATAGGAGGACTGGGAAAAAAAAAAGGGGGAAAAAATCCATAAAAAATGATGGAATTTCAATTCATGAAGCAGAAATGGATTGGAAGCAAATCCCACCCTGGAAATTGGAGTTGAAGCAGGAACTTTCCTGGGAAGCAGCTCCAAACTCAGCAGGACGTAGATGAGCTGCATCCCAGTAATTCCAACAAAATCCCCAGGCTTTTACAGGAATTTACAGGAATTTTGCAGGAATATTACAGGAATTTTGCAGGAATATACAGGAATTTTGCAGGAATATACAGGAATTTTGCAATTGTAATTCCTTTATCCAAGCCTGGAACTCCATGATTTTGGGGGAATTTTTGGGATGTGAAATTCCAGGATTTTGGAAAATTTTTGGGATGTGGAACTCCATGGTTGAGGGGAATTTCTGGGATATACTTATGCTCCCTCTCTCCAGGAGCAGCTGGCACTTGCTCAGGCACTTGGGGCTGTTGATGAACCCCACCAGGGTAGGAGGATAATTACAATTCCTTTCTCCAAGCCTGGAACTCCATGATATTGTGGGATTTTGGGGATGTTTGGGATGTGGAACTCCATGATTTGGGTGTGTACTCACGCTGCCTCTCTCCAGGAGCAGCTGGCACTTGCTCAGGCACTCGGGGCTGTTGGTGAACTCCACCAGGGCCTTCTCGGCCTGCAGGCGGGTGCCCGTGTCCGTGGTCTCATAGAGCTGCTTGCACAGGTTCTCCAGCTGGGCCAGGCTCTGCTCCCACAGGAAACATGGGAAAACATGGAAAAACATGGAAAAAAATACAGAAAAATGGGAATGAGGGGCAGCAGGGACTGCAGGTGACCCCTCAGCACTGGCACAGTGGGAGTTTGTGTTGTGCACCCACAGGTTGGACTTGCCGTGACTTTTCCCTTCCCTTTTTCCTTTCTTTTTCTTTTCCCTTCCTTTTCCCTTTCCTTTCCCTTTCCTTTCCTGGGAAGCAGCTTCCACCTCGGCAGGACATGGATGAGCCACATCCCACAAATTCCAACAATTTTTACAGGAATTTAGGGGAATTTTGCAGGAATTTTTGCAGGAATTTTGCAGAAATTTACAGGAATTTTACAGGAATTTCCAGAAATTTTGCAGGAATTTAGGGAAATTTTGAAGGAATTTACAGGCACTTTACAGGAATTTTGGGGAATTTTACAGAAATTTCCAGGAACTTTTGCAAGAATTTTTGCAGGAATATTCAGGATTTTTGCAGGAATTTACAGGAATTTTTCAGGAATTCCAGGACAAGCCCCAGAATGAGGCTTTCCCTGGAATCAATTCTCCTTCCACTTCCAAGGAAACAATTCCTGCCCCGGGATTTGTGGGACACTGGCAGGGACAGAAGCCCCTTGTTCGTGCCTGATCTGTGCCAGCCTTGCCATGGATCCCAGGAATTAACTCCCTGGGAGCCAGGGGGAATCAGGGACACAATTCCCAAAAAACCGAAATTCTCGTGGAAAAAAAACCCAGGAAAAGCGACAAATTCTCCAGGAGACTCCAAATTTCCGTATTTTCCACCAAATTTCCATGACTTTTCCACCAAATTTCCATAATTTTCCCACCAAATTTCCATAATTTTCCCACCAAATTTCCATAATTTTCCCACCAAATTTCCATAATTTCGGGAGTTTTCCTCCATAATTTCCACCATTTTTATTTTTTAATTGAATGTGCACAAAATTCCAAAGGAAAAAACCCTCCCAAAATCCTTAAGAACTGCAATTCAACTGAATAAATTTGGATGAAAACTCCAATTTTTGGGAATTCTCACCAACAAATCCCTTCATTTTCTCCCTAATTTAATGACCCTAATTAACCACAGCAGCTGATCTTCCCTGATCCCAAAACTCCATGGAATTTTCGCAATGTTTTTAATCCAGGCCAGGTTTATTCCAGACTGGAATTTGGATTATTCGCAGAGCTCCTGGATCCAAGAAAAAAAACCTGGAATTTCTGGGATGGAACTCTGGGGGATCTGAATAAGGAGAGGAGGTTGAATTTTCTGGGAATTCTCTGGGAATTCTTTTATCTTGGAATTCCTTCCCAAATTCCCACCCATCCCTGCCCTCTGGCTGTGGGAAGAACAACTGGAATTCGAGCTTGGAATCCACAATTCCACCCTCAAAAACTGGGAATAGGAAATGCTCCCATCCCATAATCCCAGCAAAAATCAACTCAACAAAGGGAAAAGATCCCAAAACAAGCTTCAATCCCATTTTTTTTACTCCAGGTGGGATTTTTTTCTCAATAATTGAGGTTGAAATCTTGGGAAAAACCACTTGGAATTCCTGGACTTCATAGGAAACCTCTGGAAAAGCTGGAATTGGATCCAGAGCCCTCTTGGCTTTTTGCTGCTCTTCATTTTCCAAGGAATTTGGACTTTTTAGGCATCAGATCCTTGATTTCCCTATTCCCAGCAGCCTGAAAATCCTGGAATTTTGGGTTGGGAGAGACTTCCAAGATCCAAATCCAAGCAGTGCCAAGGCAGCCACTGAAAATTCCCAAAATTCCACATCCAGGTGGATTTTAAATCCCTCCAGGATATCCCAGAATCCCAAATTTCAGGTCCCAGGATACCCTGGGACCTCTCAGGATCCCAAATTTCCCAAATTTCAATTCCCAGGATCCCAAATTTCAACTCCCAGGATCCCAAATTTCCTTCCAGCCAACAAAAAAACCATGGAAACGACCATTTTTAATCATTCCAAGATTTCCCAAATCCAAGGGAAAGGGAATCCAAGGGAATCCATCATTATCCCAGGAAATTCCCATGGAATTCCATCCCACTTTAAGGCAGCAGCACAGAAAACACTTCAGGAAATGGAATTAAAAGGAAAAAAATGGGAAAAAAACTGCTTCCAAAGGAGAAAAAAAAAAGGGATTTTTGACCTTCCTCTGCTCCAAGGAGAAAAAAATTTGGAAAATCCCAAAATATTCATTCCAAGCCATGTCAGAAAAGCAGCTCCAAGTGCAAAATTCCCACCAAAACCTGGGGGGATCACTCACAATTCCCAGAATTTTGGGTTTTTTGGGAAGAAAACCAGGTAGAATCCATAAAAAACGGGTTTGGGCTTCACCATTCCAGGTACAAATCCATAAAAAAAGGGTTTGGGAATTCTTCACACCAGGAAAAATCCATGAAAAATTAATTTGGGCTTCACCACTCCAGGAAAAATCCAGGAAAAATCTTCTGGGGCTTCTTCACTCCAAGAAAAATCCCTTAAAAATTGGATTTGGGGTTCATCATTCCAGGCAAAATCCATAAAGAAATTTTTTGGGGTTTCTTCCCTCCAGGAAAAATCCATAAATTTTTTGGGGCCTTCTTCACAGCAGGTAAATTCCATAAAGAAACCATTTTTGGGCTTCACCAAACCAGGAAAAAAATCCCTAAAAAATTGATTTGGGATTGATCTCTCCAGGAAAAATCCACAAAAAAACTTTTCAGGCTCCAGCACATTTGGAAAAATCCATTAAAAAATGAATCCAGCCTTCATCACAGCAAATAAAATCCATGGAAAATCTTTTTTTTTGCTCCACCAGACCAGGTACAAATCCCTAAAAATGGGTTTGAGCTCTACCACAATTCCAGAAATTCCTCTGGGAATTTTTTGCCACCCAAGACAAAGTTTTTGGGAAGCAGCAGCAGTGAGATTTTCCCAACTTCCCAAACCCTTCCTAACCCTGCTGCCAGCTGGGATTTATCCCCAAAATCCCTGTTCCTGTGAAACCAGGAGTCATTCCCAAAGAATATTCCATAAAAACACCTCTTTTTATGGGATTGCTGGGAATGCTCTCCTGGAAAAGGGAAATTCCAGGGAAAATCTGGAGCTAAGTCCAGAGCCTAAATGAGAAGGATTGGGACAGAGGAACAGGACACAGGGAATGGTTTTCCCCTGGAAAAAGAGAGATTTAAATGAGATTTTGGGAAGGAATTCCTGGCTGGGATGAAAATCCCAAGTCCCTGGAAGTTTCCAAGGCCAGGCTGGGATAATTTGGAATAACAGAAGGATTTTTTTTTCCCAAAAATCCCATCCAAACCTCCTCCAATCCCTTTTCCAGCCCGTGGAACATCTCCCACAGTTCTGCTTGTTAAACTTTAACCCTGCTGAGCTCCACATTCCCAACCCCTCCAGCTCCAACTTCTCCCACTTCCACCTCCCTCAATCCACGGAAAACCGGGATTTGGAGCCGAATCTCAAGGGAAAAAAAACCCCAGGATTATTTTTCACCCTCCCCCATGAAAATCCTGGTTAATAATCCATCAATAATTCCCCTTTTTCCCTCAGGATCAACATTCCCAGGTCTGTGCTGAGTTAATGAACTGCTCACCCTCATGATTCCCGGGATTTATTTATTCCCAGAGTTCCAGGGATAATAAATAACTCCTGGGAATTCTGCTTTTTGCAAGGTTTTGATCTCTGGGCAAACCCAAATCCACCAAAATCTGATGGGAAACCCCCTTGGATGTGCCTGCGTTTGGGTTTTGCTGCTTCCTCGGGGGGATTGGGGTCAATTTCTGAAGTTTTGGGTCAATTTTAGGGGGTCTGGTGTCAGTTTTAGGGAGGTTGGGGTCAGTTTTAGGGGGTCTGGAGTCAATTTCAAGGGTTTTGAGGTCCTTTTCAGAGGATTTGAGATCAATTTCAGAAGGTTTAGGGTTCTTTCAGAGGGTTTGGGTTCCTTTTCACAGGGCTTTAGGTCAATTTCAGAGGGTTTTGGGTCAATTTCAGAGGGTTTGGGGTCCCTTTGAGGGACTTTAGGAACCCTTTCAAAGGGTTTTGGGTTCCTTCAGAGGGGGTTTGAGGCCACTCAGAGGGTTTTGCTCCCTTCCTGAAGGTTTCAGGTCCTTTCAGAAGGTTTTGGGCCCTTTTTCCAGGGGCATTGTCCCTCCATTCCAACCTGGATCCCTTCCACCCCTGATTCCCCTCCTGCTCCATGAACTTCTCCAGTCCAGGATTCCCTTTAAACATCCAGGAAAAACCTTCCCCAACTCTGAGTGTCCACAGGGCTGGAAAAGGAACAGAATCAGCTGGAAAATGACCCCAACAGGGCTGGAAAAGGAACCCAAAATCAGCTGGAAAAGGAACCCAAACCCGCCTGGACAAGGAATAAAACACATCTGGAAAATGACCCCAACACGGCTGGAAAAGGAACAGAACCCGGCTGGGAAACGAGCCCAAACCCGCCTGGAAAATGAACCCGAACCCAACCAGCAGTCCCAAAGATCCCTTCAGGAACGCGAACCCCAAGCCCGGGAGCAGCGAGCGGATCGCCAAAGCCTCCGGGTGACAGGAGCAGGGACGGCGTGGGTTGACAGCGGGGACCCGCCGGCTGCTTCCGAGGGGAAACCCGGGACCCGAGCGAGCTTTTCCCCGAGATCTCCTCCGCGGGACCGGGAGCGGCGGCTCAGGGAGCAGCGGGCTGTGCGGGGACACGCCATGGCGACACGGGCCGGACACGGCGGTCACACAACGGGGCCGGGAGGAGCCGTAGGGGGGACGCACAGAGGAACCACAGGGACGCGCAGAGGGGACACGGGGACACCGCGGCGGCGGCGCCTCCGCCTCCCCCGGCCAGCGCGGCCTGCGCG
>JBBMKD010000074.1:3184823-3197299 GCA_037834095.1 Argya squamiceps | reverse complement strand
ATTGTTTTTGTGAGGCTTCGTGAGAATCTCCAGTTCGAGAGTATAAACAACAAAAGACTTCTGCATCAGGGCAACAGATCTCCCCCAGCCTAACACTCCCCACAGCTACTTGTCCCAAAGGCCCACAAGCTCAAAGCGACCCAGAGCCGCCGCCGTCCCGTTCCAGGCTCCTCCGAGCTCCTCAGCGCACATCCCTACCCAGCTCCCCCGGACCCTGCGTACTACAGGCCCCACGCCCGCTGCGGCTCCCCTTCACAGAGACGCCCCGCAGCCCTTCCCCGCCTGCCCTGCCCTGCACTACCCGGTTCCCCCCGGCCCGGCCCCCGCCAGCGCCGTGCCCCGCACCTCCTCCACTTCACGCTCAACGGGGCCGCCAACCTCCACCTCCAGCACAGCCGCCATCTTGCCCCGCCCCCCTAGCGGCCAGCTCCTTCCGCCACCGCCCGCCAATCACCGGGCGAGCTGCCGCACCTCGGGCCAATCGCTGGGCGTGGCGCTGCCCCGGCGGCCAATCAGGAGAGGGGAGGGGTGGAACAGCTGCCAGACGCGCCACTTGGGGCGCATAAAAGCGGTGAGCTGTCACAGCTGGGGAACGGCTCCTGTTCCTGGGCCCGCAGCGGGACCGCAGCGTAACCCGTGTCGGCAGCGCTGACAGCGCCCGCCGCCTCGCACCGCGGTGCCGGCAGTGTCGGTGCTGCTGGGCCGCCGCCCTGCCCCCGCCCGCCCCTCCGCCGAGGCCGCCCGCCCTTCCTTCCGCCCGGGGCGGGGGTCTGGGGGGGCTCCGTGCGGACCCCCGCCCGCGTTATTCTCCATCCTCATCCCGCCCTCCGTCTGTCCTCGCTGGGATGCACCTGCCTGGCCCCTCCCGGGGACCCCCGCGGGGGCTCCGACGCTGCCGCAGAGCCCGAGGAGAGACCCCCCCGTCCCAAAATCCGCCCCCGGAGCCGCTCCAGCCAAGGGGGTGGGAGAGGAGGGGGCCAAGGGAGGGGGGGGGGGGGGGGGCACAGCACCCGGGGGTGGCACAGGGACACCCAGGGGTGGTACAGGGACAAGGTGCCACATCCCTAGACGGGTGACAGCCACGGAAATGGGAAAAGGGGACGCTTTGGGGTGGGAAAGGGTCCCTGGAGGGGGGATCACCTTGGGGATGGGAATACTCTGGTGGTGGCAGAGGGGCAGCAGGAACAAGCTGCCACATCCCTGGGTGGGTGACAGCCATGGGGACAGGAGAGGGGGACCCGTGTGGCCACAGGGACAAGGTGCCACCCAAATGGGGGCACTCAGCAGGTGCTGTGCCCTCCCCACTGAGGGGTTTTTGGGGGGGGTCACACCCACGTGTGACACACCCCCAGCCCAGGGAACCCAAAATTCCCGTCAGACACTCCCAGTATCCAACCCCTCTGCCTCTTCCTCAGGAGGGCAAATTCCTGCTCGTTCCCTGCCTGGATCTCTGAGTAAATCCCGCCTGGATCCCTGGATAACCCTCGCCTGGATCCCTGGATAAATCCCGCCTGGATCCCTGGATAAATCCTCTCTCCCTGGCACCCGGGAGCCAGGGAAAGGATTCCCAGCGCAGGGATCCTCTCTCTCCCCTCCTCTCCCAACGCCCCCTCCCCAGACCGCGGGATCCAGAGGGAAACGCCTCCCTTTAATTACCTGAGCGCATTAATTAGCTCACCCGGTGGGGTTAGCATCTCGCGGGGTTAATCCCGGAGCGTTCCCACTGCGGCGCCTTATCAGGAGCCGGCAGGTCCCTGGCCTCTCGTTTGGGATTTATTCCAGCCCAATTTACAGCCCGGGAGCTTTCCCGCTGTTCGTTCTCCCTCCTCACCCCGGGTTTTGGGGGAAGGGGAAGTGGGAATCTTCTTTGGGATGGAGCTTTGGGAGGGCGACAGGCAGGGGACAGTCCCCTCTCTGCCACCCCAGCACAAAGAGGGCTCTGCCTGCAGCTGCTGGTCAGGAGGGGGTGGGTGGGTTTGGGAGGATTTGTGATTTGCAGAAGGTTTTGCGACCAAAGGAGACTCAGCAAGGCCTCACCAACGAGCACCCATAGAAATATCCAGGCTTGGAGAGAAAAAAAACCCAACAAAACCTCCCAAAGAACCCAAAAAAACTCCACAACTTCATTCCCAGCCCTTGTGGGATGATGAGGTTAATCAGCAAAGCCGAGTACAGGGACACAGGCAGCTCCTAGTGCTCCCAGTGCACTGCTCCAGCAGCGATGGGCACTGCTGAAGACCCTTCCCTGGGGTATGCAGACCCCTCCCCGGCGTGGCTTTGTTTCCGCCCAGGAGTTGATGGGTGGGACCGGCCGATCCGTCCCCTCCTTTCCCTTTCAGCCCCATTATTATGTGCTGGATTTGTTCACCCTTCTGCTTCGGGGGGTTTTAATTCTGCCCAGCATTATCACATTAACGGGAGGCGAGGTTGTTCCGGTGATGGATTAGGCATTAACGGTGTAATCCACGGGGACGGGGCCGCGCTCCCTGCCCGCTCCTCATCCCAAAAACACCGGGAAGAGCCTCGGTCCGCCCGCGGGCTGGGTGTGTCTCCCTCGGGGACACCTGGGTGAGGAGAGGGAACAATCCTCCCGCTGGAGCCCTGGCTCTGCTCTCCAGGAAATGCCCCATTTAAGCCACAAATGGGGAGGTTTTTAGCACTCTTGGAGGTTTTTAGGGTCTCAGGGATGGCTGGAAGGTGGGACCTCACCTCTGCTCCCAGTGCCGGGGCTCCCGAATCCCAGGGATGGATCAGGACCAGTTCATCACTTCTCTGAGCTGCTGCTCCCCTTGCAAAGCCCAGTTTGGGGACTTGCAGAGCCCAGTTTGGGGCTGGGAATCCCCAGATCGGGGCTTTGCCCTCCCGGGATGTGCAGCAAACCGAGCCCCCCCTCTGATCCCTTTTAACTCCAAATCCCTGGAATTCTGCCCATTATAGACCCACAGCTCGCTTCGTTTGGAAGGGACCTTAAAGCCACCCAGTGCCACCCCTGCCACGGCGACACCTCCCACCATCCCAGGTTGCTCCAAACCCGGCCTGGAAATTCATTTCCTGCCCGTGCAGATGCGATTTCAACATTTTATTTTATTTTTTCACTTCGGGCAAGGTTCGCCCCGTGCCCCGGCAGCGCGGGGAGGGCACGGCGGGTTCACTGCGGGCACAAGGACACCCTCGGGGACATTCCGCGTCCCTCCCCCTTTCCCAGAGTTCCTCAGCACTGGGGAAGCCCCGCATCCTCATCATCCTCATTTTCCCTCCCGGGCCTGTCCAAGGCTCTCCGGTGCTCGAGGGCCGAAGCCGCGGTGCCGTCGGGGCTCAGCCCGGCCCGGCCTCTCGCTATTCCCGCGGGTGATTCTTCCGGGATCGCGTTCCCGAGCCTGCCGGGAGTGGCCACGGGCGATGGGAGTCCTTGGAACGCCCCGACACTGATGGGCCCCGACAGCTCCACGCAAAGCTGAGGCTATTTTTGCCCTGGCTGTTGTTTTCTGAGCTGATTTTGCCTCTTTAACCTCTGCCGGGGAATCCAACCCCATTCCCTGCTGCTTCCTGACGGCTCCGGAATCGCGGGGTAAGGAGTGGAAAAGGAGCTCGGCCGATCCCAAACCCACTCTGGATCAACCCCAGGGCTGGTGGCGGCTCCCGGAGGTGCCGGGTCGGAGCATCCCCGGCGGCTCCTCCGCCTCGTGGTGACAACAGGAGCGGCTCGGTGACAGAGTCAGCCCCATCGGTACCATCCCAGCCCCATCTGTCCTCTCCCAGCCCCATCGGTGCCATCCCAGCCCAGCTTTTAGGGATTCTCCCTTCCCATGGAACGCTCTGGCATCCGGCTCCCATCCATGCCCAGAGTATGGCAGGCCCTGCCCTGCCCAGGGATTCCCAAACTTTCCCTAAAACTCCCCCTCTCTGCTTCTTCCAGGAGGCCGGGGACAAAGATAGACCCCGGGGAATCCCGGGATTTTGGCAGTGAATTGGGATGGTACCACCAGAGATGGTGCCCAGGGATGGCACTGACACCTCCCTCCTGTCACTGAGTTTTTGGGAATTTGAGGTGACCTGCCCAAGGCAGAGTCACCACGTTGGTGGTCCTGGGAGGGGACAGACCCAGGGCGACCAGGGCTGCTGTCAAGGGACACTAGAGCCACCCCTGTCCTGTCACTGAATTTTTGGGAGTTTGAGGAGACCTTCATACGGTAGAGCCACCCAGTGTCACCAGGGATGCTGCAGCCTCCTCCTTCCTGTCACCAGATTTTTGGGAGCTCACAATGACCTGCACCACGCTGGTGGCCCCAGTGTCACCAGGGATGCTGCAGCCACTCTCCTGTCAGTGAATTTTTGGGATTTCACAGTGACCTGCACCGGGCAGAGCCATCGCGCTGGTGGCCGCGGGCGGGGACAGGCGCGGCCCCGCCCCGGAGGACGCGGTGCGGAGCTGTCACCTCCGCTGCTCTGTCACCCGTCAGCCTCGGCAGCCCCAAATCGCAGCTGACATTTCCATCCCAGCCCTCGGCACCTGGGTCAGACGCCGGCGCTGCCAGGGAAGTGCTCGGGAATTTTCTGGTGCCAAGGAACGAATCCCTGCTCTGCCCTCCGTGTCCGAACGTGGCTCCAGCCCCGGAGCCCCGCGGGGGGGAAAACTGGGAATAGTAGAGCTGGGAAAGCCGGGATTTGAGATCAGGAGATTCCTGGGATGGAGTGGAAGAGCCTTCCGTGGGAAACCAGAGCGTTCCCATGGGATGGAGGGGGCAGGGATGGGGAAAAGGAGAGGAAATTGTTCCCATTGGATGGAGGGAACAGGGATGGTGACAAAGGGAATTGTTCCCATTAAATGGAGTGAACATGGATGGAGGCAAAGGAGAGGGAATTGTTCCCGTTGGATTCAGGGAACAGGGATGGGGGAAAAGGAAATTGTTCCATCAGGTGGAGAAAAGGGACAGAACCAAAGGAGAGGGAATTGTTCCCATTGGATGGAATGAATGGGGATGGAGGAAAGGCAGAAGGAATTGTTCCCATCAAATGAAGGGAACAGGGATGGAGGAAAAGGAGAGGGAATTGTTCCCATTGGATTGAGGGGAAAGGGATGGAGGAAAAGGGAATTGTTCCCATTGGATGGAGAAAATAAGGATGGAGGCAAAGGAGAGGGAATTGTTCCCATTGGATTGAGGGAACAGGGATGGTGACGAAGGGAATTTTTCCATGGGATGCGGGCACAGGGAAGGAGGCACAGGACAGGGAGCAGAGGCTCTGCAGAGGCTCAGGAATGACGAGGGAACAGCTCCAGAGCCACGCACTCAGCCCGGGCAGGGCATGCAGCAAATCGAGTTTGGATAAAAGCTCGGGGCCCTTCCCGCTGCCCCAGCCCCGGGAATGAGATTTCCCTGCACTCCCGGGATGTTAATGGGTAATTGTGGGAGCTCTGGTCTGGGCGTGGCGTCCTTGGCTGAGCCTTCCCGACTCCAGGGGAACAGCAGGGCTGGGAAACGTCTGGAAAAATATTAAATCCCTGTGTGGCAGCAGAGGAGGGCCAGGATGGATCTCCCCTCATCCCTTGGAGTGCCAGGACAGGATCCCCATGCCATGGAAAATGGGAATTAGGTGCTGGAGATTCCGGCAGATGATCCCCATCCCATGGAAAATGGGAATTAGGTGATCCAAATCCCAGCAGAGGATATCCATCCCATGGAAAATGGGAATTAGGTGATCCAAATCCCAGCAGTCCCCAGTGTCCCCAGTGTCCCCAATATACTCCCATTGTCCCCAGTGTCCTCAGTTTCCCCAGTATCCCCATCATTCCCAGTGTCTCTAGTGTCCCCATTGTCCCCTGCATCCCCATCATTCCCATTGTCCCCAGTGTCCCCAGTGTCCCCAGCAAGGGCACAGCCCCTGGCAGCCGCTGTCTCAGGGTGGACTCTCCGTCTGTTTCCCCTGCAGCGTTGCAGAGGCAGCCGAGTAATCGAATTAGGGGAATATTACGGGCAGGGAAATGGGCAGATAAGTGGCTTAAAGTGATCGAAATGACCTGGAGGTGCCCGAGCAAACGGTCTGGAAAATATCCTGGAAAATATCCTGGAAAATATCCTGGAACAGCCCAGCCCAGGCAGCTCCCAGAGCTGGAATTCCAGGAACAGGGGGAATCACGGAGCCCCCATCCCCAAATCCTGGTCCCCTTTGGGCAGGGGGGGTGTCACAAATTTGTTTCTCACCAATTTTCATGTTAACAAAAATAATGTCATTGTAAACTGTTCTTCTTGTTTATCGTTCCTCTCTTGAGGAGGAACAATTAATAGACTTCTAGTTTGACCAGTGTGGTTGGAGAAGTGTCAACCTCATTTGTCCAATCCCTGGTCATTGTCCAAAATCTGTATAAATCGAAGTAAGAAAATAAACTCCCCTCTTTTTGCCCTGACGACTGACTGTGTGTGTGTCCTTCATTTCATGTCCTATAGAGACATTGTCCCTCCTGGATTTTGGGGATATCCCACATTCCTAGAGCTCCCCAGCAGACCAGGAAGGATCTCAGCCTCACATCTGGAATTTCTGAGTTTCCATAACCATCATAAACCAGGAATAATTTCCGTGGAACGGGATCAGATTGTTCCATTGGATTTCTCATCTTTTTGGAGAAACTGGGAATGACAAAACCCACCCCAAACTGGTTTTTTTTTTTTTTTTTTTAAGACCAAATTTTTTTTTTTCTTTTTTATGATCCATAATCCCAAGTGCTCGGAGAAGCAGCTCTTGAAGGAGATTGACTCTGACAGCCCCAATCAACGTCAGCTCGGCTCCGGGATGAATATTCCCAACTTTAATTGGAGACATGATGCTCCCATTACCCGGGACAGCAAATCCCCACCTCCCCACTGATAAAATTATCCTTATTTTTAGGCCTCTAATTGATGGCAAGGCCGCTGTTCCCCCAGAGAATCGGCTCCTGCAGCCTGGCAGGAGGAGAGGGAGGGGATGGAGAGGTCCCAGCGCTGCCTGGGGAGGGGTGGGGGGCACAGAGAGATCCCCAAATCCTGCAGGGGAGGAGGAGGAAGAGGGGCCTGGAGAACCCACAGGAGGTCTGGAGATCCTTTAACCACCCCAAACCTGTGACATTCCCCTGGGAGATGTTCCTCTACCACTGAAACGAGTCTGACTCTCCATCAAACTGGGATTTTGGGGGTTCCTTTCACCCCCCAAGGTCTGGAGATCCTTTAACCCCCCCCAAACCTGTGACATTTCCTTCTCTACCACTGAATCCAGTCTGACTCTCCATCAAACTGGGATTTTGGGGGAAGAGGAGGAGGAGGAGGCAGGGCCTGGCAGGAGGGCTGGGAAGGGAAGAGGGAGCTCGGCAAAAAGGAGCCGATAACATCTCCCTCCCCTCCCGGCGTTATCCTGCCGGATTTCGGGAGGCGGATTTCGGATTTCGGCAGCAGCTAACACAGGAGCAGATTAAAGGGGCTGAGCCGGGGGCTCCAACCTCGCCTCCATGGGGGGAAAAGGGATTTGGGATGGGAAAGGGAACGGGAAGAGCGGGCACAGCTCCACCTCCAGCCCCTCTATCCCTCTTTTATCCCTCCAGAGGGGCGGGAGCAGCGCCCCGGGGCTCTGCCAGGAGCCGGGAGGGGGAACAGCCGCTCCTTCTCCGGGCTGATGGTGCAGGTTTTGTTTTCCCTCTCTCCATTTTCCCACCCCGGTTTCTCTCTCCTCGTCGCTCCCGCCAGCGATTATCGCCCGTAATTTCCATTTAATGATAAGGCTGGGGTTGGGTGTTGGGGAGAGATGTCACAGCGGTGCTTCAGCAGCGACAGGAGGGAAAAAAGGGGACGGAGGAAGGGGCGGGACAGGAATGCAGGTGGCAGAACCCATCCAGGCTCAGACCCGAAATGCTGGGAAATGAGGGGGAAAAGAGCCCAAATTTCGCCTGGCAGCCCCCCAGGCCTGGCAGTAGCCGGCAGAGGCGTGGCCGAGCACAGTTCGTCTGCGCTCACTAATGACTCCTCTGATTAATTGCAGGGAGGTGACACTGATGAACCCTGTGGGAAGTGGGGTCACACTGGCAGGTCTGCTGGGGCTGGGGGGGCTCGGCAGAGGGGTGGGATGGACTGGGAACATTCCAGTTCCCAGTTTGGGCGTCCACAGGTTCCTGTGCCAGCTTTGCATCGGGAGAATCCTGGTTCCTATCATGGAATTCCAGAAATTCCCGTTGCGCTGGGAGCATCCCAGTCTCCATCACAGAATTCCAGAGGTTCCCATTGCCATGGGAGCATCCCATCCTTCATCACACAATTCCAGAGGTCCCAGTTGCACTGAGAGCATCCCAGTCCCCATCACGGAATTCCAGAGATTCCCATTGCCATGGGAACATCCCAGTGTCCACCAGGGAATTCCAGAGGTCCTTTAACCCCCTCCAGACCTGTGACATTTCCTCCTCTTCCAGTGGAACCAGTCAGACCCTCCATCAAATTGGGATTTTGGGGCTTCCTTTCACCCTCTGAGGGTCTGGAGATCCTTTAACCCCTCCAAACCGTGACATTCCCCTAGGAAATGCTCTTCCGCCACTGACACCGGTCTGACTCTCCACCAAACCGGGATTTTGGGGCGCTCTCCAGGGTCTGCAGACCCCTCCCAACCCCGCTCCAACTCCCTTCCAACCCCTCCCACACCAGCACGATCCCGGTGCCCTCCCACCCATCCCGACATCCCCAAACCCTCCCCACAGCGAGGGAAGGGACAGCGCTGGGGTGGGGGGGGACCTCTCGGTGGCCTCGAGCCCCCCCAGAACTAACCCCCGGCGGGCCCGGGCGATGAAGCAGCTCCTGCGGGTGACAGGTTTTATGCAAGATGGGTTATATAAGGCTCGGCGAGCCCGAGTCAGCCGTAATGAGACGCTTGTGAAATCTTGCAGCGATCTGTGTCAGTGCCCTAATCGCAGGCGACAGCCGGGCTCTGCGGCTGCTCGCCGATGATAATATTAATGTCAGGAAGCATCAAGAGCAGGATGCGCCTTTCAAAGGGGGGATTACGCTCCTCGCCGGGAAAAAGGAAACAGTTCTAATCTTTCCCTTTGCCGCATCCCCGGGCGCTGCCGGGGGACTGAGGGAGCGGCTCCGGGGTGTGGAGGTGGAGGGGGAAGAGGGGTGGGAGTGCAGGGTGCTGCCTGTGCACGGTGTGAGCGCGGAAATCCTGCTCCAAACCCATCCCTGGTTCGGGTGTCACCCCATTCCTCGATCCCACATTCCCTGTGTGCGGTGTGAACACCTTAATCCTGCTTCAAACCCCATCCCTGGCTTGCTGTCACCCCGTTCCTTGATCCCACATTCCCTGTCTGGGGTGTGAGCACCCTAATCCTGCTTCAAACTCCATTCTTGGTTCATGTGTCACTCCATTCCTCAATCCCACATTCCCTGTCCTGTGGGAACACCCTCAGGCCTCCCCAAACCCCATCCCCGGTTCATTTTCCCCATCCCTCGATCCCACGTCTCCTGTTTGGGGTGTGAACACCCTAATCCCACTTCAAACCCTGTCGTTTTTCCCCCATTCCTCGATCCCACATCCTCTGTCCTGTGTGAACAGCCTCAAGACTCTCCCAAACCCCATCCCTGGCTTGGGTGTCACCCCATTCTTCACCCCATTCCGTCCCCTGTCCATGGTGTAAGCACCATAATCCTGCTCCCAACCCCATCCCCAGCTCGTTTTCCCCCATTCCTCGATCCCTCCTCCCCTCCCCGCCTGACAGGAGGGAGCCGGGGCGGCGCAGCTCATGCAGGTGCCGCCGCCGGGTTCCCTTTGTCACCCTTTGTCATTCCAGCAGCTTTTCCCGGTCTGCGGGTGCGGCTGCCGATCCGGAATTGATTTGCATGCTGCATTCCGCTGGGCTCGGGGAACGCGGGGCGGGGGCCGAGCTGTGTCAGGCAGCGCAAACAAACAAACTCGGGCGGCGGAGGGAGGACGAGCATCCTCAGGGATGCCACAACCCCGTGCCGGGTGGGAAAAAATGCCCTCGAGGATTTCATTTTTTTCATCGTGGTTCATCCCTTTTCACGGCTGGCGAGGCTCGGGCAGGCTGGGATGGATTTGGGGTGGTGGAGATGTCCTGCTGTCTGTCCCTGAGGGTGACACCCAAGGGTGGCCGAGGACACCTGGGGTCATGCCTGCTGGTGGGGCTCAGCTGGGAGCAGCTTTTCACCCCCAAATTCCAGCTCTGGGACACCTTGCTGGGGGGACTGAGGAGTTGGAGAGGCATTAAAAGCCCAGTGTGGGAGTTCAGGCTGATTTAGGAGTTTTCTGGGGTGTGGCAAGGTGGGTTTTGGCAATTTTCCCCCTCGTTTTCCAAAGGAAACTGCTCCCAGCACAGGTGAAACACTGTTTGCCACCTGCCCGGGAGGGTTGGTTTGAATCTCCTCTCCTGCTTTGATCTTTGTGTGCCAAATCCTGGAATTCCCAATCCTGGAGTTCCAAATCCTGGAATTCTCAATCCTGGAGTTCCAAGTCCTGGAATTCCCAATCCTGGCCCTCCTGTTGGATGCAGTGGGGAGGGGGAATGCTGGGGGATTGTTGGGACTGGAGGATGTGGAGTCACAGTGACAGCAGTAACAGAGCAGAGCTCCTGGAGGGGGATTTGGGATCAATATTCCAGCAGGAAGAGAGTCAAGAGCCCTGGGCAGGGCTCAGGGGAGCTCAGGGCAGGAGGAGGGGCCAGGTCTGGCCCTAATGGGGCTTTGGGGACAGGAAAGGGATGAGGGCTGCAATAATGGGATGCGGGTTAAATTGTAATGAGGGAACACTGCACTCTCCGGGAAAAATGGGAATCAGCTCCTGGGGAATGGGGCTGGAAGGGGAAAAGCCAGACAGTGCAGGAATATCAGGGTGCAGGACCAGGATTCCCATCCTTTTCCAGGCTCTCCTCATCCCCACAGGGCATGCGGGGCTCCATCCATGGGGATCTGTGCCTGTGGGATTTTGGGGTCCCTGCCTGTGGGATTTCAGGTCCATGCTGGGATTCCATGATTCTATTCCCCGTTTTCCCTCAGGGCTGTGCCCAGGGCATGGGGTGAGGATGATGAGGACACAAATCACCCTGGCACGGGGCCAGGACAGCCAGGCTAATTGGAAACAGGCAGGAGCCTGGGGTGTCCATGAGCCCGGGATGATGGAAAAGTGGAGCTGTGAGTCAGAGATGGAGTTTTTAACTCGATTACTGTGAGCGTTGACGCTCATCCTCAGCTTCCTCCCTGACAGGCTCCTCCATCCCAGCCCTGCCTCCAACGGGATCAGAATTCCATCACCTGCTCACTCCTCTCCCTTCCCTGGGCACTCCTCACCAAAATCCTCACCACAATCCTCACCACAATCCTCACCACCTCAAAATCTCAGCTCCCCTTTCCCCTGCATTGCATCTTCCCAGGAAAAGCTGGAACTGGAGGGAATTTTGGGGAGCGCTGTGGGATGTGGGGGAAGCCCGGGGATGCACTCCATAAATCTCACGAAGACGATGGCTTGGCTTCATCTCTATTATTGCTTCCCCCTGCAGAAACGCCGGGGCCGTGAATAATCTCCGGGCTGGGTCAGCAGCATTGGGAGCTGCTCCGTGCATCGGCCTCTCCTGCCCTCCCCCAGGGCTCAGGAAATCTGGGATCAGTGATTTTGGAGCCCCACAATTTGGGAATTTGGTGCAATGGGTTCCTCCCCATGCTCAGCGCAGCGCTGGTGGGAAACATCAGACCCTTCAGGCTCTGGGACCCCCTTGGAAGGGTTGGGAGAGGAGGAGACCCAGGGAAGAGGCTCCAGCTCCAACCTGCTGCAGCTGCTGCTCCTTTAACACACTGAAATTACTCTGGGGCTGTGCCCAGCCTCCCCTCTGCCTGCTATCCAAATAAAACAATGTTTATTTGTTTATTTATTTGATGGGAACCCCGGCGGGGCAAGGTTTCCCCAGCCTGACCCCGGGGAAAGGGGCAGGAGGGATCTGGAGCCTCATGATCCATCCCACCCCATGGATATTCCCCATGCCATCCCATTGATCTGCCCCATCCCACCCCATGGATCTGCGCTGTCCCCTCCACATCATGCTCCTCCCAAACCCTCTTCTTCCTCCCGTTCTTCCTTCTTTTCCTTCAACTGGGTGTGAAGCGCCGGGTCCTGGAATTCCAGAGGCCTGGAGGAGCGGGCATATCCCGGGGGAGGGCACGGGGGGTGCCCAGGGCAGCCCCTCCACAGCCGGGCCCGCTCGGGGCGCGGGTTTTAATTAAAAATGTGAATGAGAACGGAGCGCTCCGGCTCCGGCACCAGGTGTCAGCTCGGCTGGCAGGGCTGGAATTCAGACGCCGATGTTTTTCCTTCCCTGGCATGGAGCAGCTCCTTCCTCCTCCTTCCTCCTCCTCTTCTTCCTCCTCGTCCTCCTCCTGCTCTCCCCGCACCCCCGTGCCCTCAGGGATCACCCACCCCGCGCTCCCATCCCGCCCTGGAATCTTCCCAGGATCATCCCTGGA
>JBBMKD010000074.1:3158824-3183657 GCA_037834095.1 Argya squamiceps | reverse complement strand
AATTTTCCTGCCGGTGTCAGCCCAAACCCTCATTAAGCGCCGTGTCCCCGCTGGAATAATTAATTATTCCTATTTATAACGAGCCCCTGCCCTTGACAGAGCCCCGGCTGCTCCTGCGGCCGCTGACACGGAGTTATTTTTACCCTTCTCTTCCCTGGAGAGGTTTCGCTGCCGATTCCAGGCGTGGGATTTAAAGGGACGCTGCCGATCCCTCCCGGCCCCTTCCCGGAATTCTAGAGGGATGAGTGGGAAAAGCTCCGTGATTCCTGAAAATCCGGGAGCGGGTCTGGGTGTGGTGGGAAATGCTCCCAGTGGAGGATGTGGGATTGTCCATCCAGACATCCCGGGGTAATCCTGTGCTGATCCTGCGGGATCTCTGGAGCCTCTTGAGGAATTCCATCTCTTCCTGTCACCCAGAGATGGGGAAAAGTGGGAAATCTGTGCAAAATTCCCAAGGAAAAGGGTCTTGCTGGAAGTTGGGGATGGGGATGCCCAAAGGAAAATCCCTTTTGGGGAGGATCCGTGTCCAAATGAGCCCCTCATGCTGTGAATCCATTTTTTCCCTGGATTTCTGCTCCTGCCCAGGGTCAGGACACCGGGAATTGGTGCCCATCCCAAGACTCCTGCTCCCCAGGAAAAACAGAACCCATCTTTCATTTCCACGCCAGCTCCTTGGGATGGGGCTGCTGCTGCTGCTCTGCACTCCCTGTGATTCCCATGGCTCGGGAAGAGCAGCAGAATTCCCAGAAACCACAGAATTCCCATGATCCACAGCCTGGGTGCCAAAAGTGCTCCCATAGGGCTTTGGGAATCTGAGGTTCCAGCTGGGAAAGGCCCCACACAGTTTTGAGAATCTATAATTCCAGCTGGGAAATGCCCCACAGGGCTTTGGGAATCCATGATTCCAGCTGGGAAAGGCCTCTCTAGTCAGGGCACAAAGGTAAACGATCCAGCTTTTATGGGAATGTAAATCCAACAAATCTCAGCAGAGAGAGGGGCAGGGAAAGTTTCAGCATCCCACGAGCTGCTGGTGGGATTTGCTTGGACAAAACCTTTCTTAATTAACTTTTATTAGCACATTTATCCTTCCAGAACATTCCTGATCATCCCTGGGGATCTTCCAGCTTTCCAGAACCACCATATCCCTGTTTTCCACCTTTGGGGACATTGGAATGTCCCCAAGTGGAACTCAGGGGGTTTATTTTGACTAAAAAACTCTGCTGGTGACCTTGAGCTGGATTCCTGCCTCATCCAGGCCAGGGAATGTCCCCATCCCTCATCCCTGCACAGCTCAGGAGCAGGGATCATTCCCAGCAGGAATCATTCCCGGCACGAATCATTCCTAAGGCAGGCTGAGCCATCTGGATGGGCTGGGCCCCTTCTGCCACGGCACGGGGGTTGTTAACACACAGCATATGCTCGCCTGGAAATTAATAATAATTTTCGGCTCTCACCAGCTGCCAGTAATTGGCTCCCCCTCGGCGGAGAGAGCCGGGAGCGGCGGGGTGGAAATTCCAATGCTTCCCGGCTCAGCCGAGACAAATCCCGGGAAAGGTGAGGAGGGCTCGGTGTGCTCCGGGATGGGCACAGGGAAAATCCCGGGAAAATCCCAGGAAAGGTGAGGAGGGCTCCGTGTGCTCCAGGATGGGCACAGGGAAAATCCCAGGAAAGGTGAGGAGGGCTCCATGTGTTTTCCATCCCCTTAGAAAACCCGGGAAGGGAGCAAATCCATCCCAGAACACACCTGGATGGGAAGAGTGGCAGCCCTGGAATGGTTTAGGAAGAGACTTTAAATCCCATCTTATTCCAGCTATGGGTGGATGGGGATGCATTCTATGATCCCAGATTATCCCAGCCTGGCCTTGGGCACTTCCAGGGATGGAGCAACCACAGCTCCTCTGGGAATTCCAGCCCAGCTCCTCACCAGGAATTCCTTCCCAAAATCCCATCAAACCCGAACAGCAGGGATCGGGAGCAAATCCCTCTGGCAGTGGGGAGCCATTCCCTGTGTCCTGGTTCTCCAGCAAATCCCGGTGTCCAGGGCTGTTCCTGCACCCAGAGGGATGGGAAAACAGAATCCTGGAATGGTTTGGGTTGGGAGGGATTTAAATCCCAGCCAGTTCCAACTCTGAAACTTTCCATGAGACTGGATGGATCCAACCTGGCCTTGGGCACTTCCAGGGATCCAGGGGCAGCCACGGCTCCTCTGGGAATTCCATCCCAGCCCCTCCCTGCCCTCACAGCCAGGAATTCCTTCTGAAAATCCCATCTATCCCCACCCTCTGGCAGTGGGAAGCCATTCTCTGTGTCCTGTCCCTCCTTCCCAGCAGATTCCCGGTGTCCAGAGCTGTTCCTGCAGCACCTACGGAAGGATGAGAAAACAAAAGCCTGGAATGGTTTGGGTTGGAAGGAGCTGAAATCCCATCCACTTCCAACCACTTCACACCTCCCACTATCCCAGGGTGCTCCAACCTGGCCCTGGACACTTCCAGGAATCCTGGGGCAGCTTCTCTGGGAATCTAGGGCCTCTCCAGGCTGCAGAATTCCCAACCTTCCCCACCGGTGCCGAGGGTGGGATTGTGAATTCTCTGAATTCTCCGGCTGCAGCCTCAGCCTGGGCAGGTGGGTGTGGGGAGCCTGGGGAGGATATTTATATTTCCTGACAAAATCCACCCGCAGAGCAGCTCCGGGAAGCGCAGGGAGCATTATTTTGGTCCAAACACTGCGGATTGAGGCAAAGGAACACGTTAAACATCCACTTCCATGGAGACTGGGCAGAGCTGAAGGCTTGGAAAAATCCCAGGATTGAAGGCAGGCTTTTAAACACATCCTGCCCCGAGATGGGGGGGAGCAGGGTCTGGAATTTGAGATTCCAGCACATCCTCTCTTCATCACCGGGGTCTGGGTGATCCTGTTAATTCACTCCCAGAATGAGCAGGGATCAAGGATGTTCCAGGCTGGGATCAGTCCAGGAATCCACTCCCAGAAAGATCAGGAGTTCAGGGTGCTCCAGGCTGGGATGAGCCAGGGAATTCCCTCCCAGCAGGGGTCAGGGATGCTCCAGGCTGGCCCAGGAGCCCGGGATCGATGCCCAGCCTGTCCCCCTGGCCCATCGTGGGCAGCAGAGGCCGCGGAATCAATGCGGGGTGAAGGAATTACTGCTGTGGACGGGAGGATTTTACAGCTTCCTTCCCAACCAGGTCCAGCTTTATGGACTCCTAGCAATTGCCAATTAATTCTGCTGCAGCCCCGGGCAGGGAAGAGCCCAGCTCCTTCAGGCCAGCCGTGAATCTGGGTTTTTTTCTGGCTCTGGAATGCTGGAATTCCCAGGAATGACCAGTTTGAGAATCCTCAAGCTGCCAAAAGGGCGAGGAAAAGCAGAATGGATGGGTTTCGGAGTCTTTCCCCCCACTCTGCCACCTTCTCCTCACTGCCATTCATCCCAAATCCCAGAGCTCTAGGAACGAGACAGGCAGAGAGAATCCAGACCTTCCCAATTATCAATTTCTGCTGAATGAAGGGCCCTGCTCCTGCCGGCTCTGGGAACGGGATTTCCATCAACCCCAGCCTGATGAGCTCCTTGTCACTTAGCACCTCTAATGTTCATCCCTAATGCCATTAGGGGCTCCTTGGCATGGCCCTAATGCAGTTTCCAGCTCCTGCTGGCGCCTGGGATTCGCCCGAGCGGGAGATTGAGCCCATCCCTAATCCGAGGAGACACTAATGGGAAAACCAGCGGCCTCCAGGAGGCACAGGAAAAACGGGAGCGGCATCTCCAGGCCACGGGAATTGTCCCCATCCTGGTTTGCAGCAGGTTGTTCCTTGTTTTTCCCCATCCTGGAGGTTCCTGCAGCCCCCTTTCCTGACCATCCAAGCCTTGCCAGGTCAGTTTTCCCTTGGGATCATCCCGGTTTTCCCAATCCAAATTTCCCATCATCTCCATCCTAGAGATCCTGAATCCCTTCTTTCCATGCCCTGACCATCCAGGCCTTACCAGACCTGTTTCCCTTGGGATCATCCCAGTTTTCTCCACAGGACTGTGCCTCTGGTCTGTGTCAACTTCCCCATCCTTATTTCCCCTTCCTCTCCATCCCAGAGATCCCCAAATTCCTCTCTCTGCCCCTCCAGACCATCTTTCCCTTGGGATTCTCCCAATTTTCTGCAGTCCCGGTCCACTCCCCATCCTCTCCATCCCAGACATGTCCTTATCCCACTTTCCTTGCTCTGTTCTAACCCAAGCCCAGATTTCCCTCGGAATCATCCCAGTTTTCTGTCCCAGGGCTGCATCCCTGCTCTGCTCCCAGTCCCAATTTCCCCATCCCAGAGATCCCCATGCCCCTTTTCCCTTGCTCTGCCCCTCCAAGCCTTCCCAGTTTTCCCTTGGGATGCAGCTCCATGCCCTTCTCCATCCTGGGATCTGCTCAGAACAAATCCCTGTTTTGATTATCCCTGTTTCAAAATGATTCATAATCAGCAGAATTCCACCAGGACAATAACTCCCAAATCAGATTAAATCTCTCCATTTGTCTGGAGCTTTGGCCTTGCGTCTCTTCCCTCCCTCTTTTCCAATGATTTTTTTTCCCCTCATTGAGCCTTTCCAAAGGTTTTTCTAGCTTGGAATTCTCCAGACCTGGTGGCCTTTTCCACTCTAAACCCCATCCAGGGGATGAAATTCCAGCGCCAAAATTCCTGGCATTTCCCCCAGTCCCTGCTGCTAAAACTGGATTGGTGCCATTCCAAACAATTCCTGGCTGAAATCCCACAGGATTGGGAAGTTTGAGAAGTGTTTCCATGTTTTTATAGCACCATTCCCAGTGATCCCTCATTCCCTGGATTCCCATAGGATTGGGAAGTTTGGGAAGCTTTTCCTTGTATTCACTGTGCCATTCCCAGCAAATTCCCAAAGGAATTCCTTTCCAAAGGATTGG
Source organism: Argya squamiceps (assembly GCA_037834095.1). Taxonomy (NCBI): domain Eukaryota; kingdom Metazoa; phylum Chordata; class Aves; order Passeriformes; family Leiothrichidae; genus Argya; species Argya squamiceps. The sequence continues at coordinate 3,178,729 of JBBMKD010000074.1, read as the reverse complement.
GAAGCAAAATCTGGGGAGTGTTTCCTTGTTTTTACAGTGCCATTCCCAGCCATCCCTCATTCCCTGGATTCCCACAGGATTGGGAATTTTGGGAAGATTTTCCATTCCTTTGGTTAAGGAAGGAGCAGGGATGGAGCAGGAAGCTGGGTTGGTGGAGGGAGGGCTATGTTAACACCGATTAATAATTAGCAACCCGCTAATGAGCATTAATTAATTAATAATCACATGTGCTCAAGTCATCGATTCCCGATGAACAGCCCCACGCTGTCAGGAGTCCCCAGCTCGGGAATTCCACTGGATTTCCCGGCTCTGGAGATGAGAAGGGACGGGATCATCCCATTTTTCCATAGGAATGGGGCTGGGAAAGGATGGAAAGCATCTCCCACCCCTCAGTGCATCCCAAACCCCTTCCAGCTCTACTTTGCTCCACGATTTTCCTTAGTCCCACGTGGCAAATCCTGCTGGAAACTTTTTTCTCCTTTATTTTGGACCATTTTTAGGTGTTTTTTCCCACCTGGAGCAGGATCCCACCTGGAGCAGGATCCCACCTGCGCATCCCATTCCCTTCACCCCCCCGCCCGGGAGGCCGCGATGGATGCGGAGCTTTAATCAGCGTCTCTTATAAAAAGCTCTTAATTAGCCTCATTAAAAACCCGCCCGCTGGATTGGCAGCATCCCGGAAATGAACTGGAGCACCTGATTTGGAAGGGTTATAAATAATTCATGGAATGTCGGCGCTTTCCATGGAAAAACGGGTGGGATGGGGAGGAACCGGGAGCCCGAGGCCGCTCCGGGGTGGGGATGGGGCTGGGGGTTGTCCTGGGCACCGGCGGATCCAGGGAAATTCCAATGGGGAATTGGGATGAGGGGAGGGATGTCCCTGAGGAAAGAGTGGAGGTGGTTGGGAAGAGGAGGAGGAGGAAGATGAGGAGGGAAAAGGAAAAGGGGAAGGGAAAAGAAAGGGAAAGGAAAAGGAAAATGGAAAAGGAAAAGAAAAAGGAAAAAGGAAAGGAAAAAAAAGGAGAAGGGAATGGAAAAGAAAAAGGAAAAAGGAAAGGAAAAAAAAGGAGAAGGGAATGGAAAAGGAAAGGAAAAAAAAGGAGAAGGGAATGGAAAAGGAAAAGAAAAAGGAAAAAGGAAAGGAAAAAAAAGGAGAAGGGAAAGGAAAAGGGAAAAGAAAAAGGAAAGGAAAATGACCCAGAGGCCGTGTACTGGTTTGTACTGGGAGGACTGGAGCCAGCCGTGAAAATTTCCATGAAAATAAACCCCACTTTTCCATCTGGAATTCAGAGAGGCTGGAAAGAGGGGTTATAAAGAGAATTAAAACCAAAAGTGTGGCCGGAACAGCCAGAATTTTTGGCTTTGCTGAGCGAGGAGGAGGAGGGACCTTCGGGTAGAGAAGGACCCAGCTCTGGTGGGGCACTGGAACATACTGGGAGTGCTGGGAGCTGTGTGTGGGCACAGGGGTGGCATCTGAAACCCTGGAATGAGCATTGTCCATCCCATGGCTGGGATGTCCATCCTGTGGGATTCGAGATGTCCATCTCAAACAATGAGCACTGTCCATCCCATCATCTGGGATGTCCATCCTGGCTGATTCGGGATGTCCATCCTGGGAGATTTGGGATGTCCATCCTGAGGGATTTGGGATCTTCATCCCGGGGGATTTGGGATGTCCATCCTGGCAGATTTGGGATGTACATCCCCGGGAAAGCGCATCCAGCCGAGCACCCCAGCCCCATCCCTGCTCCGGCCGCCTCTGGAAGCGCATCCCGGGGGGATGTGTGTGGCAGAGGAGCGGGCGAGGAGCGGGATTTGAGGTCCGGGGGCTGCGGCTGCCCGGGCACCGCCGCTCCGGTGGGCTCGCACTGCCCTCCAGTGGGCGCATCCCGCTGCCGGCGCTTCCAGATGGCCCCTGCCACCTCCCAGGAGTCCTCTGCCACCTTCAAGGAGTCCCCTGCCACCCCCCAGCTGTGCCACACCGCTGCTCAGACGTGTCCCCGTGCGGGGGTCTCAGCTCTGCCCAGCTTTGGGGTGGGGTAAAGTCCAACGGGGGGATTTGGGGCGTCCCCTCCTCCTCTCCCCACTCTCACTGCAAGTTCCTCTTCTTGGCCACCCTGAGGGCCAAATTGTCATAGTCGCAGTGGCCGAGCCACTCCTTGCCCTGCAGCAGGAAGGGCCCCTTGGGGACGGCGTAGTCGTCCCGCTGGGCGTTGTAGGGACAGCCCAGCCCGGGGGGCTCCTCGGGGGCCGCCTGCAGCCTCCAGGCCTCCCCCTTCACCTCCTCGGGCTCATCATACAGCGACAGCCCCGACAGCCCCTCTGGCTCGTCGTAGATGTGCTCGGGTTTGGGCGCCGTGGGGCGGCCGGGGGGATGATGAGCCCCTCCGCCATCCCTGGGGACGCTGGGGGGCTCGGGGACCCCCTCTTGGGGACAGCCAAACTGGCGGGCCAGGAAGGATTTGGCGATGGTGTCGAAGGGAACGGCATATTCCGACTCCACCCTGGCGCCCTCCGATGCCTTCCCGCGGCGCAGGGAATCGCAGGGCTCGGCGTAGGGAAAATCCACTCCCCGGGGAGACCCCGAGGGCTCCCCAGCCCCGGGGGGCTTGGCCTTGAGCCCTTTGGCCTCCCCGGAGGGACATTTGGGCTCCTCGTGGGGCTGTGCCCAGGCAGGCTCTGGCTCAGTGGTCCCACGGCTCCGCTGCACCTCGATGGCTGCCTCGATGGCTTGGAAGATCTCGTTGCCTTGTCTGGTGTCAAATTCAAAATTTCCCTCTCCAGATGCACAGCGCCGGCCAGCCTCAAAGGAGAAGGTCACCTGTGGAGGGCAGGGGTCAGTCCCCACGGTCCCCAGGCCACGGTGGCAATGAGGGGATTGACAGACTTGTCTTTACAAACTAACTCTGGGTCTGCTGGTGGATAAAACCAGCACTGAGAGACGAAAGAAACAATTGCTGCTCTGATTTTTCAGCCTTCAGACTGTTTCACATTTCTACTGGAGCTTTCTCACACTTGTAACAGAAACAAAGACTGATATTTTGTAAATACGCATTCTTTTCCAGAGGAAAGTACAAACTGATGGACTTTTGGTTTCACCAGCGGGGTGGGAGAGGTGTCAACCTCATCCCCCAATCGCTGGTCAAAGTCCAAACCCTATTTAAACCCCAAATCATAATAAACTCTCTCTCTGCTCACTTCTCAACCTGATGGGTGAGTGTGGTTCCTTGGTGTCGCCCAGCAACAAATGATAAGGAGGATTCCACCAACTGATGGATGGAAAAGAAGATATTTGCTGATACAAATGAACTGTAGGTTTGCTGATATAGATGAAATTGGCTATCGAAAGGTAAAATAAACAATGGGGAAAACCCATCAATTCTGTAAGAATTAAAAATTAATAGAGGGGTCATACATTAAAGGGGAATTTTAGGTATTGGGCACTCCGGGAATTCTGTAACTCTCAAGTGCCTCAGCCAATGGGGAAAGTGAGAGGGAAATGGGGCTGGGAAATCGGGATAAAATAGGAGGCTGTGTCCTCCAAAATTGGAGAGGGAAATGCCCCATGGCTCTCCCTTTATTGGAATAAGGCCAAAGGACTCCTCTGCCTCCTTTCTGGACACAACCCCCCGGGCGTTTGGGGGTTATTTCCCCGGCAGCACTGACCTTGTCGCGGCCGAAGCGGCGCAGGAAGCGGTAGGGCCAGAGGAAGAGCAGCTCCCGGCTCTGCGGGTGCCGCAGCTCCAGCGCCGCCGGGGCCGCCCGCAGCACACAGCGACCCCGCAGGCGGCAGCGCTGCGCCGACGGTGTCACCCTCACCGTCACCTCGAACTCCTGCTCCAGGCCGGCTGTGGGGGGATATGGGGTTGAACATGTGGGTCACAGTGCAGAGGGGCTGGGAGTGACCCCCAAGCCAGGACAGCCTCCTCCAGCTGGGATGGACAGGGTGGACATAGAACACATGTCCTACAGCTCAGAGGGGCTGGGAGTGACCACCCCAAGCCAGAGCCCTGGACATGGTGGGCACTGGACACATGTCCCACCCTGGAGAAGGGCTGGGAGTGACCCCCCGGACAAGCCCAGCCTGCTCCAGGCCAGCTGGGATGGACACAGCACTGGACCTGTGTCCCACCCCACAGAAGGGCCATGGATGACCCCTCCGGCTAGGCCAGCAGTGTCCGGCCGATAAGGGCAGCCTGGCCCCGGGCAGTGCCGATAGCCCAGCCCAGCCCCCAAACCGCGGCAGGAAGAGGCTTTTTTGGGGAGGAGATTTGGGGAGGAGACTTCCCTGCCCAGCCCCGCTCCTACCTCCACCCCGCGAGCTGTACAGGGAGTTTTCCTCCATGGAGAACTCGCCCTCCGTGCCCAGTGGGCTCTCCTTGGCCACTCCCGGCTCCTCCCGGCTCCTCTGCCCGGCGGGGAGAGTGGCAGGTGAGGGCTCCCGTGGATCCCAGTGCATCCCACCTATCCCAGCACATCCCACCCATGCCAGTGGATTCCACCCACCCCAGTGCATCCCACCTATCCCAGTGCAGCCCACCCATCCCAATGGATCCCATTGATCCCAGTGGATCCCACCAATTCCAGTGGATCCCATCCATCCCAGCAGATCCCAGTGATCCCAGTGGATCTCATCTACCCCATTGATCCCATCCATCCCAATGGATCTCACCCATCCCAGTGGATCACATCCATCCCAGTGCATCCCACCCATCCCATTGGATTCCATCCATCCCAGCAGATCCCACCCACCCCATTGATCCCCCCCCACCACATCCCGATCCGTTATCTATGCCCATACCGGGAAGGCCAGCTCGCACAGCCGCTGGATCCATTCAGCCACCTCAGCCCCGTCAGCGGCCAGCAGGAACCTCCTGTCCGTGGTCTCCAGCAGGAAGGGGACGGTGTCCTTGGGACAGGGGGTGCCGTCGCCCCCAGCCTCGGCCACGTGGACGCAGTCGCTGAGCCGGACCAGGCGCCGGCCGCCCTCGGCCCTGCGTGGCCGCTCCGAGCCCTCCAGCAGCTCCAGGCGTGCCGTGGAGCACGGGCTCTCCCGGTACAGCACAGCCCAGAACCGCTTCCATTTCTGCCACGGGGACAGGCACAGGGTTGGACTTCACGGGAGGGGTTTATTTTTCCGAGAGTTTTTACTTTCTCAGGAGGGTTTATCTTTCCAGGGGTTTTTACCTTCCCAGGAGGGTTTTACCTTTCCAGGAATTTTTTCCTTCTCAGGATGGTTTTACCTTCCAAGGGTTTTACCTTTCCAGGGGTTTTGACCTTCCCAGAAGGGTTTTACCTTCCCAGGAAGGTTTTTTTTTTCCAGGAGTTTTTACCTTCCCAGGAGGTTTTTACCTTTCCAGGAATTTTTACCTCCCCAGGAATTTTTACCTCCCCAGGAGTTTTTATCCCCTTGGCATCGTGCAGAGGAACCCAAGGCAGGACAAGGGCACAAAGCCGTGCAGGGTTTTTAGACTAGCTAAACGTTGGGGCTGACATAAATTGGGATTTAAAAAAAGCCCTGGATAAACATCTCTGACACCCCTGGCAGCATCCCAGCCTCACCCAACCCCATTCCCCACAACCCTTGAACAACTTCCAGCTCTTCTTTCCTTCCATTTTCCCTAAAAAAACCCCAAATTTTCAACTCTTGCAGCTCTGCCCCAAAGGCAGTTCCGGGCTCGGGGAGCGCGGGGAGGCAGAGGGGAAGTGGGGGCAGGGAGGACACCCCAAAACTGTCACATCCTCCCCCAGGGGTGGGATTTTGGGATCCCTTTTCCCAGAATGGGATTTGGGGATCCCTGTCCTTCCCGTGGATCCCCTGAGGATGGGTTCTGTGGGGAGGAAGGGGGGGAGAGGAACAGGAGAGGCCCCTCAGCTCCTTCCCCTCGGCAGCCATTGCCCGACCACGGCTTTATCGGGGGAGGAAACTGCGTGGCTTTGGGGGACACAGCTGTCACCTCCTGGCTGGAACTGTCCCCAAATGTGGCTGTCGGGGTCCCTTCTGTCACTCCCCGGCTGGAACTGTCCCCAAATGTGCCTGTGGGGGACACAGCTGTCACTCCCCGGCTGGAACTGTCCCCAGATGTGGCTTTAGGGGCTGCAGTCATCACCCCCGCTGGCTGGAGCTGTCCCCAAATGTGGCTGTCGGAGTCCCCAGCTGTCACCCCCTGGCTGGAACTGTCCCCAAATGTGGCTTTAGGGGACACAGCTGTCATCCCCCCCGCTGGAATTGTCCCCAAATATGCCTGTTGGGGTCCCTTCTGTCACCCAGCGCACCTCTGGGGGGGTCACATCTGTCACCCAACGTGACTCTGGAGGTGGCATCTGTCACCTCCTGGTTTTAGGGGTCACATCTGTAACCCCTTAACTCTACAGAGTCTCTCTTGAGGGCTCTCTACAAAGTGTCCCCAACCCCTCCTGTCCCCCCATGGTGGGTGAGGGACAGTTGAGCATGCAATGGGTGGGATCACCCCATTCCTGTGGGATCACCCCATTCCTGTGGGATTCACCCCATTCCTGCGGGATCACACCATTCCCGTGGGATTCATCCCCTCCAGGACCCCCCGAGCCCTCTGACCTTCCCGAAGGTTTGCTGGAGCTGCAGGTAAATCCCTCCCTGCTTCACCACTGCCTCCTCCATCCCGGCGTGTCCTGGAGTGTCCCCGGAGTGTCTCCAGGTGCCCCAGGAGTGTCCCCAGGTGTCCCCGGAGTGTCCCCGGAGTGTCCCCGGAGTGTCCCCGGGTGTCCCACGGGGCCCTGTCCCCCCGCGGTGTCACCGGGGCTGGCTCAGCCCCTTCCGCGCTCAACTCGGGCTCTGCCGCTTCCTCTGCTGGTGGCGGCTTCCTGTGCGTCCCCATGCGGGGACACGGGCGTGGCACTGCCGGGCAGGTGGGTGTGGCACTGCTGGACAGGTGGGTGTGGCACTGCTGGACACTTGGGTGTGGCACTGCTGGACAGGTGGGTGTGGCACTGCTGGACACACCCGTGTGCCCCCCTGTGGTGCTGATGGGCACTGGGCAGGACAGTGGGCAGGACATCGGGAACTGGGCACTGGAAACTGGGCACTGGGCACTGAGAACTGGACACTGGAACTGGACATTGGGCCCTGGGCAGGGCACTGGACACTGGTGATGGACACTGGACACTGGGCAGAACAGCAGGAACTGGGCAGGGCACTGGGCACCACCACCGGGCACTCGTGCATGACACTGAGCACTGGGTGGGGATTGGGGGAACTGGGGGGACTGGTCATACTGGTGTCCATGGTCACACTGGTGACACTGGTGACGCCGGTGACACTGGGGGCACCGGTCATACTGGTGCCAGTGGTCACACTGGTGACACTGGGGGCACTGGCCGTGCTGGTGCCAGTGCTCACAGCGCTGTCCCCGTGCTGTCCCCCCTCTGTCCCCGCGCTGTCCCCGTGCTATCCCCGCTGTCCCCGCCCTGTCCCCGCGCTGTTCCCGCGCTGTCCCCGTGCTTTCCCCGCTGTCCTCGGGCTGTCCCCGCTATCCCCGCGCTGTCCCCGAGCTGTCCCCGGGCTGTCTCCGCGCTGTCCCCGGGCTGTCCCCGGGCTGTCCCCGCTGTCCCCGCGCTGTCCCTGCTGTTCCCGGGGTGCGCGGCCCCTTTAAGGCCGTGTCAACAAACACCGCTCGCGCCCCTCCCTCCTCCCTCCGCTAGGCGCCGCCGCCGTGACGTCAGACGCTGCGTGACGCGCGCGCACGGAGGGGCGTGACCAGTCCGCTGTGGGTGTGTCCCGCCGCCGCGCGCAGGCAGGCCCCGGTCGAACGCGTGGGGCGTGGTCTGAGCGGAGATGGGCGTGGCTTAACGGGGAGAAGCGTAATTTATTCACCGTAGGGGTGGTTTAACCCCGCGGGGAGGCGTGTCCCGCGTGCGCACGCAGGCTCCGAATCACCGGGGCTGGCGCTCGTCGGGGGGCGTTTCCTGCACGTTGGCGCAGGCGCGGCTGGGGGGGCGTGGTCCCGGCGCGGCGCATGCGCGGTGCGGGCCCCACCGGCCGCTCTTAAAAGGGCAATGCCCTTAAAAGGGCAACGGACTCTCTTAAAAGGGCAATGCCCTTAAAAGGGCAACAACGCCCCTCTACTAGTGTGACCCACAGGTTGAGAGGTGAGTCCCAGCTTCATAAAATAAAAACGTTTTATAAATATGTTAAATATCAGTATAGAATATACTAGACATGCATTAAAATGTCGTGGTTAAAATTTCTCATATACATTGAAAATTACTATATTGTTATGTAATATATTAATATATAATAGATATTAAATGCTCCTTAACACATAAAAAGTAATTACCTAATGGATATGTGTTATTATATCTTACAACATACAGTTTTTAAAGCAATAAACTGGCAGGGAAGGGGGAGCTGCTCTGATTGATGTTAAAGGATTATTTTTGGGTCTGGAGGGGATGTGATGCATTTTTGGTGCTCTGGTGAACCATGCGAGCACTCCACTGTAAGAGCGGAGCCCTGAGAGATGCTCCCGAGAAAATAAAAGCTGCTTGAATCGCTTCTTTGGGGCACCTCCCCCTTGGCCCTGCAGCCCCAGGACTGATCCAGGGTTTCCCAAACTCCCCATCCCATTCACGGCCACGGTGGAAGTACCAGAACCCCCCTGCAGTGCTCTCCCGTGCTCTCAAATCTGCTTTTTCCTGCCGGGGAAACTGAGGCAGGGACACGTGGCAATGTCTTGGGAGAAGCCATCCTTCTCCCCAAACCCATCCGTGCCCCGGGGGTGTCTGTTACCTGCGAGAGGATCTTTATTTGTTAGCTTAATTGGTGGTTTTTCACATGCATATTTATACACCCGGGAGCCAGGGAAACGCTCCCCTGGAAAACCAGTCCAGCGGGGACTCCGCTCCCTGGGGAAACACCTCCTGCTTCCCACCCTCACCTTGGGCCAGGGTTTCTGCTGGAAAAAAAAACCACGAGGGGCCTGGAGCGCCTGAAAATGAGGAATTTCCGCTCCCTGGTGCCGTGGGATGTCGGACAGAGCGGGCACCCCGTGGCTGGAAGGACACACGGGCAGGGCGGGGGGGTGACAGTGTGTTTATTGGGGGGGTTTTGGTGGGCACGGGCACCCCGCTGGCACGTTGGGTCCTGCCTGGCAGGGGGGCCATGGGCACGGGGAGCTGCTGGATGTGCACGGAGAGGGGCAGGAGCTGCTGGCCTCGAGAATTCTGCTGTCCTCAGGGATCTGCATCCACCTGGGAGTGTCCTGGAGCATCCCATCATCATCATCCTCAGCATCCCATCTGCATCCACCTCGGAGAATCCACCTCAGAGCATCCCATTGTCCTCAGGGCATCAAATCTGCATCCACCTCGGAGCATCCCATCATCATCCTCAGCATCCCATCTTCATCCACTCTGAGGTGCATCCAGCTCAGAGCACCCCACTGGCCTTGGAGATCCCATCATCATCCTCAGCATCTCCTCTTCATCCACCTCGGAGCACCCCAGTGGCCTTGGAGATCCCATCATCATCCTCAGCATCCCATCTTCATCCACCTCAGAGCATCCCACCCTCCTCAGGCCATCCCACCCCACACACCTCGGCCATCCCATCCACTTTGGAGCATCCCAAAGTCCCTCAGCATCCTGGGAAAAGCCCCCACTCCTCCTGCCACATCCCTGTCCTCCCTCCTTTCCTGCCACCAGCCCCCAGCCCATGGCCTGAACGGACAAAGACCCCCAACCCTCTCCACCCCCCCAGGGGTGCAGCTCTGCAGAGCAAGGGGTGTGTCCCAGCCTCCCTCCCTGCATCCCACAGGGTGAAACCGGCAGCACCGAGGGGAAACTGAGGCACCGTGAGGCTGAGTGAAGGTGGCGGGCTGGGACAGGGTTGGGATCAAGGGGCGGTGGGCACATGCATGTCCGGTGGGTGCCAGCTACAGGCTGAGGTCCACCACCACGTGCCGGTACACCAAGGTGTTGGCCTTGAAGCTGGGCGCCAGCAGCAGCTGCACGTCGGCCGCCGGCACCGCCCGGAACGCCCGCGGCGCCTGCACCGACAGCTCCTGGAACTTGGCGAACTTCTGCTTCTCCTCTTCCCACAGGTAGACGTGGGTGAAGGAGAAGTCGCTGCCCAGAGCCAGGTACTGCCTGTGCCCCACGGCGAAGGGCTGCATCACCATGGAGCCCCGCGAGGGCAGCGTCTGCACCTCCACGAAACGCTGCTGCCCTTCCCACCGCACCACCTTGGAGTCGCCGATGTAGCGGCTGAGACACAGGAACTGGTCCCGCTTGGCCTTGAAGTGTTTGACCATCTGCACGTCCAGCACCTCGCCCACCTCGCCCTGGGGCACGAACTGCTTCTGCGCCCGGCTCCACTGGTAGATGACGGGGGCCTGCGAGCTGCTGGAGATGATCAGCCGCGGTTTGCCGTCGTTCTCCACGTACTCCACGTCGGTGTCGCGGTGCCAGGCGTGGAGGGCTTGGTGGGAGTAGAAGCCGTTCTGGTTGAGGCGGTAGAGGCTGGTGGAGCCCGCCTTGGAGCTGTCGGCGATGACGAAGTACCAGTCGCCCTCGATCTGGAAGGCCTCGATGTCGTTGGGCTTGCGGATCTTCTGGCTGTCGATGTCCTGGATCTTGATGAACTTGTCCACGGCCGTGTCCCAGCGGTAGATGTAGGAGCCGCCAAAAAGTTGGGCCACCACCACGTAGAGCTGGTCCTGAGCCACGATGGGCTTGCAGTGCACGGCTGAGTGAGCTGATGTTGGGAAAGGTGGGACAAAAAAGCTTACAAATATGATTGACTGGCAAAAGATACGAGGAATATAAAACCTATGAATGAAATAGAAATGAGAGCCAGCTTTGAGAGGTAAACCATGTAGAGCTGCTCCTGAGCCACGATGGGCTTGCAGTGCACTGCCGAGTGAGCTGATGTTAAAAAACATGGAATAGGAAAAGCTTACAAATATGATTGCCTAGTGAAAGATACTGAGAATATAAAAGCTATGAATGAAATAGAAATGAGAGGCAGCTTTGAGAGGTAAACCATGTAGAGCTGCTGTTGAGCCATGATGGGCTTGCAGTGCACTGCCGAGTGGGCTGATGTTGGGAAAGATGGGACAGGAAAAGCTTACAAATATAATTGCCTAGTAAAAGATACTGAGAATATAAAAGCTATGAATGAAATAGAAATGAGAGCCAGCTTTGAGATGTGATCATGGCAGGCAGGAAGATGATGATTGTAACAAACAATGGGACGCTAAGAGACCCAAGGGTGTAGCCCCACTCCACCCTGCCAAGGTGTCAGGGAAAAGATAGATAAGAAGAGTCTTTAGAGTTTAGAATACAGAGTGATGTGGTAATACAGCAGTTCTTATAGGCTGTGTGCAACATCTGTAGGTTTTGTATCTCATTTTTGTGCAGGTTGGTCACTGTAAGTTAGAACATGCAACACATAAGGAGATATAATGTATTGTAACAAGGTTCTCTCTCCTTTTCTTTACCCTTCTTGCTTTACCTCTCTTACCTGGCCCACCTCTTACCTCTGACCTCACTGCTCTTACCTTGCTTACCCCTGCTCTCCCTCTCACTCTCCCTCTCTCTTTGGGACTTCCCCTCAGCCCAGGCTGGTGGCTGAAGGCAAAAGGCCCTTTTTACCCCCCACCCTTGCAATAAAACCCCGTGTTCTCTCAAAAGTGTCTCAAGTTTGCAGAGTTCCCTCTCCCTGCCGCCCACAGATGCTCCCACAAGCTGACAGCAAAACACTGGTGTCACACCGGGGCTGTGCCTGTCCCAGCTCACCCCAAACAGGCTCCCAGCCCAGGAGGGGACCCCCAGCCCCATTCCTCACCGGGGATGCGGTCGAAGTCGCGGAGTTTTCTCTCCACATAGTCCCACTTGAGGATGGAGCAGCTGCTGGCGCTCGGCTGTGCCAGCGCCACGTACAGGTCACTGGCGTAGGTGAAGGGCTCGGCCGACACCGCCTGGAAGGGCAGGACCTGGTGCATGACGAAATCTGCAAAGGGAGAGGTGGCAGTGAGGGTCTGAACACCCAAAGTGAGGTGACGTGGGACAGGTGACGGCGGTGCCTCACCCGTGGTGATGCACTGGAAGTCACCGAGCGCCAGGTCCCGGATCCGTTGTCCCTCGAACTGCCCGGGGCTGCTGCAGAACACGGCGGGGACCGTGGTGTTGGTGTTCTCCAGCCACTCCACCAGCCACTTGATCTTGCAGTCACAGGCCAGCGTGTTGCCACGGAGGTCCCTGCCAGGGGTGGCACCGAGTCACCCCCAGCACCCACTGGAATGTCACCCTCTCCCCAGCTCAGTGTCCCTGCCAGGGATGGCACCGAGTCACCCCCAGGATCTACTGGGATGTCACCCTCCCCCCAGGTCAGTGTCCCTGCCATGGATGGCATCGAGTCACCCCCAACACCCACTGACATGTCACCCTCTCCCCGGGTTAGTGTCACAGAGTTCCTGCCAGGGATGGCACCAAGTCACCCCCAGCACCCACTGGCATGTCACCCTCTCCCTACCTCAGTGTCACAGGGTCCCTGACAGGGGTGGCACCGAGTCACCCCCAGCACTCACCAGGATGTCACCCTCTCCCCAGGTCAGTGTCCCACAGATCCTGCCAGGGACTCTGAGCCACCCCCAGCACCCACTGGGATGTCACCCTCTCCCCACCTCAGTGTCCCAGCCATGGGTGGCACCGAGTCACCCCCAGCACCCACTGGGATGTCACCTGTTCCCCACCTCAGTGTCCCACAGAGTCCCTGCCAGCAGTGACACAAAGTCACCCCCAGCACCCACTGACATGTCACCCTCTCCCCACCTCAGTGTCCTGGGGGCCCCTGCCAGAGGTGGCACAGAGTCACCCCCAGCACCCACTGACATGTCATCCTCTCCCCACCTCAGTGTCACAGAGTCCCTGCCAGGGGTGGCACAGAGTCACCCCCAGCACCCACTGGCATGTCACCCTCTCCCCAGCTCAGTGTCACAGACTCCCTGCCAGGGGTGGCACCGAGTCACCCCAGCACACAGCACCCTGCCCAAGCCCCAGCCCCTGGGCTGTCACCCTCTCCCCAGCCCGGTGTCCCCGGTGCTGTGGCAGCCTCACAGGTCACTCAGGATGTCCAGCGGCTTGAAGAGGTCCCGTGGCAGCGTCTGCAGGTTGTTGTTGGCCAAAGACCTGGGGGACAAGAAGGGTTTTGTGGTGGTGACACACCCCTGACAGCGATGAAGGGACAGGGCCACCCCCGCCGTGTCCCCCGGGTGCTCACAGATGTGTCAGGGACTTGAGCCCGCGGAAAGTGCCCTTGGAAAGCGCCTGGATGTCGTTGTTCTCAATGAACCTGCAACGGGAGCAGACGGTGATGGGACCATCCCGAGGTTGGCCCTCCCTGTGCCCTCCCTGTCCCCGTGTCCCCGTGTCACACACAGGTACTGCAGGTGAGACAGCCCAGCGAAGGCGTTGTCCCCGATCAGCGTGAACTTGTTGGAGTTGAGGAGGCTGCAAAGAGAGAGGGGGAGAGGCGTCAGCGCCGGGCTGGGCAGGGTTGGCACCGAGGTTGGCACCGGGATGCCCGGCCGGGGGCACGGGAGGCTTACAGGAACTGCAGGGAGGGGATGTGGGCGAAAGCCGCCTCCCGGATCTCCGTGAAGGCTGCGTTCACCATGGTCCTGCGGGAGAGACGGAGCTTCAGCAGCGGGGACGGCGGCAGCGCGGCACCGCCACCCCCGAGCCCCCCCAGCGACACCTCTGTGCCACCTGCTGCCTGCCCCTGCAGCCCAGGAGGGGCGCTGGGATGTGGCACGGGGACCCCTGCAGCCACCCTGCCCGCTGTGGGGACACGGAGGGGACACGAGGTGCGGGGGGCTGGCAGCCACCCCGGGCTGCCCACGCCCTGCGGCAGCCCCTGGCCCGGGGCCATGTGCACACGCACGCGTGTGTAAACACACTCGAGCGGGTGTGTAAGCACACACACACAGGTGTAAACACCCACATCTGCCGCACAGCTCCGTGCCAGGCGCCGGGGGACAGCCGTGTCCCCAGGGACCCTCCATCGGGACCCCCCCCCACCCCGAGTCGTGCCCCCACCTTGGGGCTACGGTCCCCAAGGTCACAGCCGTGTCCCCTCGGGGTTCTGGTGGCCAAGGTCGCGGCGGGGACAGGCGGCAGCGCTGCTGTGTCTGGCACTGATGGATGGCTGCGTGTGCCAGCGTCGCAGGACACGGGGACAGGTCCCGGGCTGTCCCCAGCCTCCTCCTCCTTCCCCCAGAGCCCCCCACAGTGACCGGACCCCGCGTTTTCCCCCCGATGCAGCACAGCAGGGGTGTCCCTGCCCCTCCAGGACAGCCAGCAGCCCCTGCCAGCCCCGCACTCCGGGGCTGCGACGCTGTCCCCATCCCTTGTCCCCACCCCGGCTACTCACAGCGAGATGACCTCGGGGGGCAGGTTCTTGGGCACAGCCTTGGAGTCCACGCAAAAAGCCGTGTCCCGGGTGCAGGAGCAGCTCGGGGGGCAAGGGGGAGGCCGGGGGGGCCGCCGCCCCTCCGCCGGCGGCCAGAGCCAGGCCACGGCGAGGAGGAGGAGGAGGAGGAGGCGAGCGGGGAGCTGGTCCCTCAGCATCCTCCTCCCTCGCCGCAGCTCCATCACGCCCTGGCCTTATCCCTGTTGGATCCCGGGAGCTGCTCCGCTGTGCCCGGCAGCTGTGGAAAAGCCTTTTTTTCCTCTCTTTTTCTTTATTTTGTTTTGTTTCCCCGGGGATCTCAGTGTGGTGGAGAAGCGGCCGAGGCTGCGGGCGCCTGACCCGCGGCTCTGCAGCACACCATGCCCGGTGCTGCGGGAGGGAGGGAGGGGAGGGAGGGAGGGAGGGATGCGGCTGAGTGACAGCGCCAGCATCCCCGTGCACGCGTGTCCGTGCGCGCGTGTCCCCGGCAGCGACCAAACCCGGGGTTCCACGCCGGGCTGGCGGCCACCCCGGTGCTTTTGGGGTGCTCAGAACTGGGGGGGGGACAGGACAGGACAGGACAGGACAGGACAGGACAGGACGGACACCCCCGCAGTGGTTCCCCCACCTCGGCGCTGCAGCGCTGCCCGCGGTGGCCGCAGCACCCCGGGCACCCACCCGCGCCAGCCCGGGCACCCACCCGCGCCAGGCACCCAAATCTCCCATGCCAGGCGTCCATCTGCGCCGTCCCTGGCACGGAGCCCGCGGGAACAATGAGTCCAGCCAGCTCCTTCCCCGCCCCGGGGGGGCACACACAGCTGCCCGTGCAGAGCCAAGGGTGCAGCCCCCCCCGGGGACGTGCTGGGGCCCCTCCTGCCACAGCCCCGGCTGGGTGTGGAGGGTGGGCACTGCCCGCTGTTTGTCTTGGCACCCCCAGCGCTGCCGGAGAAATGCCAGGGAAGGGCCCTCGGAGGTTTTCTGTCCCCTCCCTGGCTCTTCTCCGGCCTCAGCAAACAGCATAAGTGGCACCTCGGCAGCTGGAGCGGCCCCAGCCTTTCCCGGCCCCACGGGATCTTATAAATCCCCCCGGGACGGGGCTGGCAAAGGGACAGCAGCTCACGGAGAGATGGACGACAGCTCCAAATAGGCGCTGATGGAGGAGGCACCTCCGGGAAGGAGCACCCACCACCCACCACCCACCCCGGGGCTGAGCCCCCGCCGCCACCCCCGGCTCAGCCGGATTGTCCCCCGTGTCCCCAACAGAGGTACACGGAGTCCCCGCCGCGCCTGTCCTGCGTCCCCCACGAGCTCAAGAGCCTCCTGCTGCTGGTGGCGCTGGTGGTGGTGGCCCTCGTGGTGGTCAACGTCACCTTCCTCCTGCTGGGGCTGCACCTCAGCGAGTCCCACGCCGAGACGGTGAGGGCAGGACGGGCCCGCGGTGCCACCGGCTCCGGGAGGGGGTTTAGGGTGGCACCGCAGCTTTGTGGGGATGGAGCTCAGCCCCCGCAGAGCTCCCTGACCCCTCTCTCCCCCCGGCAGGTGTTGCGGATGACCATCCAAGGGCTGGATGGCCAGGGGACCCCCCAGCAGCTCGCCATGAGCAAGAAGGAAAGGACCGGCACGTTCTCGGTGCGGGATGGGCTCAACGCCTCGGCCACGGTGGTGTACGACTACAGCAAGGTGCGCGGGGAGCGGGGACGGGCGGGACGGGGACGGGACGGTGCTGAGCTGGGCTGAGCCGGCTCTGTCTGCAAACAGCTGCTGGTCGGCTACAGGTCCTGGCGTCAGCGAGCCTGCTACATCACCCGAGCGGACAAGGACAACTTCCCGGGGCTGGACGATGTCACCGAGACCTTCCAGCGCCGGCAGGTGAGCGGGGACCACCCCGAGGGGAGCAGCACTGGGATCAGCGCAGCCCGACCCCTGCCTGATGGGAAATGTGGGGCTGGGGGTTTGTGGCCGTCCCTGCTCCGTTCTCTGTCCTGCAGGATGAGGACGATGGGGACAAGGCTGTGCCCCTGGCTGACCGCTCCGTGCTGGGCACCACCATCAACATCCTCTGCAGCGCCGTGCCCGTGTTCTGGGCGTAGGAGCAGCGCCCCGAAGGAGGGCACAGCGAGACGGGGATGTCACTGTCCCCCGCGGGATACCCGGGAATCTCTCCTCCTCCTCCTCGTCCCCATCCCGGGGACAGCCACCCCGCCACGGCTCTCGCTGGGCACCGCGGCTTTCCCGGCGCTCTCGCCGTAAAACAAACAAACAAACAAACAAAAAGTGCGATTTGCTTTGGGATTTGCTTCTGTCTGGAAAGTAAAGCCTGTGCCCCCGCCTTCACGTGGTGCTCTTGCCCTTCCTGGGTGCTGGGGACAGGGACACGGTGTCCCAGGGGTGTGTCCTTGTGGGGTGGAGGGTGGGGAGGGGGATCCCTCATGTCAGAGGGGCTCGGGAGGGATCAAACATGGGGGGGGACAGCACAACTGCACACGATGCTCCCAGTGTCCCCACCTGTGGCCTCCCAGTGTCCCCACCTGTGCCCTGCCAGTGTCCCCACCTGTGTCTCACCAATGTCCCCCCAGTGTCCCCACCTGTGTCCCTCCAGTGTCCCCATCTGTGTCCTCACAGTGTCCCCATCTGTGTCCCCCCCAGTGTCCCTATATGTGCCCTCCCAGTGTCCCCACCTCTGTCCCACCAATGTCCCCATCTGTGCCCCCCCGGTGTCCCCACCTGTGCCCCCCAGTGTCCCCACCTGTGCCCCCCAGTGTCCCCATCTGTGTCCTCCAGTGTCCCAATCTGTGCCCCCAGTGTCCCCATCTGTGCCCCCCAAGTGTCCCCACCTATGCCCTCCCAGTTTGGAGGATGGAGGATGAGGTGGAAGGAGCAACCTCTGCCCTTCCAGACCTTCAGAAAACGCTCCCAACTCTGTCCCCTCCTGGTGCAGGTGGGACAGAGGGACTGTGCCACGTCCCCAGTGGTAACCAAGCCCACAGACACCACGATCCACTTGCTCCAGCTCCCCCCATCCCATCCTCTCCCTTTTCCCGTCCATTGCAGCCCCTCTCACCCCACAAGGCCTGGGAGCAACCCTTGGGACCAATTCCAAGTGCTGCACTAAAAAAACAGGAAAGCAGCATGGTTGGGAGGGGGAAAAGAGACCCCTGGAAGTTGATTTGATCTTTCCAGAGCTGCAAACTCAGTGTAGTCCCCAAAAATCACCACCATGGGCAGAGAGGGGGGTGTCACAGCTCCGGGGGGGGTGACACTTTGCTGGGAACAGGAGGGACATTGCACGTTTCCATGAGCTGACTCAGAGCCAGCAGCTCTGCTTCCCAAAAATCCCGATTGTGATAAGGAGCTGGGTCAAGAGGGTGCCAGGGGCCAGGAAAGGTGATAACAGCTCCCGAAGTGACTGAGAACAAACAGCCAGGAGCCACTCAAGGGACTCTTGTGGCCCCTGACACCCTGGGCAAAGAGGCAGTGTTCACCCCCCATGCCTGGCTGTGGGTGTTGGGGGTCCCAGGGGTGGCTGAAGGGTCCCAGCTGCAGGAGGGGCTCATGGATGGGCAAAACCAAGGCCCAGCAGTGTCGCCCTGCCACCTGAGGGGGACATACCAGAGCTGGGACCCTTTCACCCCCAAAAAAATCCAGTCTGTGGGCACCTCTGCCAGCCCCAAAAGCCTCAGGACCAAGAATGAGGCTCAGGGACACTTCCCCAGGCCACGGTGACCCCGCTCCCACCCCATCCCTGTGGATTACAGGAAATTTTCAATGTCCTGTTTGTTCCTTGCCACATCAAGCAGCTCCAGGTGCCCGAGCTGGCGAAGGGACACGAGCCAGGTCTCACCTCGGCCGGATGCTCCACCCTGGAGGGTTTGCTTTGGCCCTGCCACCTCTCTCCTGGGCAGCAGAGAAGTCCCCGTGCCTGGGGACAAGAGTCCTTGACCCAGTGCCCTCGGGGCCTCTCAAGCAGCAGGTTCCCAGGGGGATCCAGCTGGGAGTGGGCGCTCAGCAAACACCAGTGGAGTGGGTCACATGCCAGGGCCTGGCTGCACCCCTGGGCCACCAAACCCTTCACAGGGCCCGCTCTGCTCCCCACCCCAGTGCCCCAGTATAAAGCTCCCAGTCCCGGTGGCCAGGCTGGGCTGGGAATGGGAGGAAGAGGAGGAAGAGGTGGCAGCAGCAGCCATGGAGAGCAGCATGAAGCAGGTGGTGCTTGAAGAGGAGGTGAGTCCCTGCCACAGCGGGGTGTCCCTGCAGCCAGCTCAGCACGGGGCTTTGCCCAGTTTATCCCAGCAAGGCACCAGTGCCCGGGATGGGGGTTTGGACCATGGGGTGCTGCATTCCCAGTGCCCGGGGGGCAGCGGGATGAGCCTTCAACCCCCTCAACCTCCTGCATCCCCCAGCTCCCACCTGCACCCCCCTGACGGCATCTCCCCCCACTTTCCCTCACCCCCCAGGACTCGGGGAACGGCTGCTGCTGCCCAGCCTGCTGCATGCCCTGCGCCACGTGCTGCGCCAAATGCTGCACCAGGTGCAGCGTGTGCTGCGCCAAATGCTGCACCAAATGCGGCTGGTGCTGCGCCAAATGCTGCTGCCTGCCCAAGTGCTGCAAGTGTCCCAAGTGTCCCAAGTGTCCCAAGTGTCCCGGCTGTGCCAGCTGCTCCGGCTGCCTCAAGAAGTCGCTGTGCTGCCTCCCTCGGCTGCTGTGTTACCTGCCCCGCAAGCTGCTGAGCTGCGGCCGCCTCCGCTGCCTGCTCATCGTGGTGGTCGTGGTGGTGCTGCTGGTGCTCATCGTCGCCGCCGCCCTGCTGATGCGGCTGGGCATCGACCAGAGCCGCGCCGACACGGTGAGTGGGGACTGCCCGCAGTGCCATCAGTGGGGACCCCCAATGCCATCAGTGGGGAACCCCCCAATGCCATCAGTAGGGACCACCCCAGTGCCATCAGTGGGGACACCCTCAGTGCCATCAGTGGGGACACCCCCAATGCCATCAGTGGGGATCTTCCAATGCCATCAGTGGGGACCCCCCAATGCCATCAGTAGGGACCACCCCAGTGCCATCAGTGGGGACCCCCTTAATGCCATCAGTGGGGACCCCCAATGCCATCAGTGGGGACACCCCCAATGCCATCAGTGGGGACCCCCCAGTGCCATCAGTGGGGAACCCCAATGCCATCAGTAGGGACCACCCCAGTGCCATCAGTGGGGACACCCTCAGTGCCATCAGTGGGGACCCCCAATGCCATCAGTGGGGATCGCCCAATGCCATCAGTGGGGACACCCTCAGTGCCATCAGTGGGGACACCCTCAGTGCCATCAGTGGGGATCCCCTCGATGCCATCAGTGGGGACCCCCAATGCCATCAGTGGGGAACCCCAATGCCATCAGTGGGGACCCCCCCGATGCCATCAGTGGGGACCCCCCCGATGCCATCAGTGGGGACCCCCAATGCCATCAGTGGGGAACCCCTCAATGCCAT